>CAKAOH010003680.1:8473-190518 GCA_916701665.1 Sebastiscus tertius
CCCCCCCATCTCTCTCTCCCTCTGAATGTTGGCAAGCAGCTGGATTATAAAGTGGATTACATTTCTATGAATCCACACAGGAAGAGAACAGGTTTTAATTTTGACTCCAGTCTGGACTCCATATTGCACTCAGACAATCTGTTTTATGTTGTTTTTAAAAATGATTTCTACTCGAATGAATTGAGCGTATCTGTTAAAAACCCCTTTACATTCGGGCGGCAGCACACTTTTACTTTGAAAAACCACCAGGTTTCCTCTTTGCTGTCTCTTTTATTAAAGTGTGTGTGCACTCCTCTGTAGCAAGATAATGCTCATCACCTCAACACGTTTTGGAAATGTTACTGCTGACCATATATTTAAAATGAGGTGTTCTTATTATTTTTTTAATTCATATTTCAGTGTGTTGCTGTAGTAGCTGGTAGAGAACATTAGTTGTGTCTGGCTCTCACTACCGATATCCCAGTAGTGCGTTCTGATTTGACCTCTGCTGGCTTCTTTCAGTCCCATCTGCACCCACAGGTCACCCAAAGCTTACTGTACATGTGGGTGCAGTGCGTTCACTCCTGTATGGAGTATGTATATACAGTATGTTGAAAAGTAAAGTTTATTTTTAAAACTTGTACATTTGTTTTTTTGGAGCGATCTGCTGTTCGAAAACGTGGACAGAGGCCTGTGTGACGTCTCGTTGGTTAGAATAAGTGTGTGTGTGTGCAGCAGGAGCTCAACTGTGCAGGAGAAAGAGCTCACGACTTCCAGCTTTAATATATACATAGACGCCACATTGGACGGCGATACGTCAACGTGGAGCGCCATATTGGACCAGGCAAAACTGGTCTGTAAACAAATACAAGGGAACAGGAGAGCTGCTGTTTTTCTGTATAAAAAGCTCTATAACGTCTACATTCCTCAACCGAGTTCAACGAGTCATTTTATATTACAGGGTTTATGATCAACAAGGAGTAGAACAATAAAGTTTCCAGTTAATTAGAATCTGGATATTTAAGCTATAATCGCTGCTAGAAGCTCAGGAGACGAGTGGACCGGAGGCTGACGTGAACTGAATTACTGATAAATAATAAAGAATTATTAAAACTCACATTTTTCAAGTATTGCTTTGGTTTATTTTCCTTGTCTAAGGTTAATACTTGTAGAGAGGTCCCTATATAATATAATGTAATATAATATAATATGATATACAATGAAACGTCTTCCTCCGTTTAGCAATCATGCTCTCAATCTATAGGCTACCCCTAACACTGCTACTGCAATTACTATTATGTACTTACTAACAAGAGCAATCAGAATAACAAATAGCAGTACATAAATAAATAATGGTAACAATACATATTAGTATAATAATATTAGTTATGATCTGAATTTATTGAAATAATGGTGATAATACAGCAATTATAAAAAAACTAAATAATCTAACAGTGTAATTGTTAACCAAGACATACCATCAGTTTTACTGTTTGCAATATTAGACACATATCGTTTTTAATACATATCGTACATTTCATATTTAAAACACGACATGTTAGATATGAACATCAATAAGCTAACATTAACTTCTATCGATTACAATAACGACCGTTAGCTAGCTCTTATCTGACATGTTGTAAAGATGTGAAAAATGCTTAAAGGAAATTGTGATACGATAGAACTAGTATTTTAATAATTACCTAATAATTGATTGAATCATATCGAAGGATAGACCGCTGATCCATGAAGCGGAAGCAGCAACGTTAACGTATTTAACAGGTTTTCACCAAAATCTTTGGGAAAAAAAGTTAATCGTAACTTAACGTTACTCCTTGTAGATCGTAATCGTTTGAATATAAAAGGACTCATTGAAATTGGTTGATAAATGAATACGTTATGGTGCTTTTTATACAGAAATACGGCAGCTCTCCTGTTCACTTGTATTTGTTCACAGGCCAGTCTCGTCCGGTCCAATATGGCGCCCACGTTGACGTACGATCCAGCAGTCGATGCGGCGTCTACGTATATATATCTCTATGGAGCTGACCAAGAGACGAACAGATGAAAGACAGGAAATGGGGAAATTCTCTAAGGGCATTGGCAATAAGCTATACGGTGTGTTGCAGCTATCTGTACAGAAACATTTTTATTAGTTTCACTCTTTTTTTATTCCAAACTTGAGCAGCCTCACATTGGACTGAACAGGAGAAAAAAAAAAAAGGAAAGCTATGTTTGAAATCTTTCTTTCTGTCTTTGGTTGATGTCTGACTTTTCTTTTTAAAAACCAAATGTAAATAGAGTTGTAAATACGGTGCTCTTTCTCTTTATCTAGAACAGCGGAGTGAACCCTTTGGTGCATAGCTGTACAGTAATCTAGCCTTATGATAAATAGTAATACTGTATGGGTGTCTCAGCTAAAGCCTCTTCATACTGTCAGGTCTGTTCGACTGTCGTCTTACTCGGCTGTATCCAGGTGAATGACGTGCATGTGTTTCAGTGTTTGACATTCAGTGACGCAGAGTGAGAGAGTCGGCCACAGAAATGTTACTGGACCAAAAAGCAGCAGAAAAAAAAAGAGTTGGAACTGACAGAAATATTCAGTGTATTATTCTGTAGTTGATACCTGTCGTCAGAAGTTACATATAGCTATGGTAATATCCAAAAATAAAAATGTGGAATACTGTCTCATACGTGGGCTTTTCTGGGTCTTTCTTCTTGTTCTTCTTTCTTTTCTCAAACCAGTAATCCTCTAGTGCTGGAAGTTATTCAACATTACTCAGTGATATTATTTGGGTTGTGCAATTAATCAAATTTCAATTACAATTTTTGGCTTCTAACGATTACGAAAACAAGATAATCCACATAAAACAATTATTGTGCGGCATTCTGTTTCGCAGTGGCGCTATTGTTTTGTCTTGTGTTATAAATCCAGCGCGCCCTTTTCCTTTACAGCGGTGCGCTTTTCGAGGTCAGGCTCTCAAAGTGCACCGGATTGATGCATTTACAAAATGTTCTTTCTAAATGGCATGACGTTTCCAAAGTCAATGACTAATCGTGTTAAAACAAGGGGTCCCTTTGACCTCTGACCTCCAGATATGTGAATGAAAATGGGTTCTATGGGTACCCACGAGTCTCCCCTTTACAGACATGCCCACTGCCCACACGCCGTTTGGGGCAAGTCATAGTCAAATCAGCATACTGACAAACTGACAAACAATTTGTCATTGTTTTGTGTTGTTAATTGATTTCCAATAATAAATATATACATACATTTGCATAAAGCAGCATATTTGCCCACTCCCATTGTTGATAAGAGTATTAAATACTTGACAAACCTCCCTTTAAGGTACATTTTGAACAGAAAAAAAGATCCGGAGTCAGAGTCTGGAGGCTGTGATCCAGGTCATTGAAGGTGTTGAAAAGCAGTCAGCGGTGATCAACGTGTTACATGACACTGAGGAGGTTTTACTCTCTATGCTTGGCTCTCTCAGCTCTCAGCCTCTCCGCTCAAGTAACCCAGAGGCTTCCAGACCAGATGGCACAATCCCAGTTTATTCAGAGCTGATCTTTCTATGAACTTCATTTCCTCACAAACACCGAGGAGCTTAAACCAGGAACTAAGAGTGGTGAGTTCCTGGTTCACATTGTAAAGCATGTTCGTTCATAATTTCCCTCTTTATAAGGTTTAAATCTACTTTATTGTCCACAACTGTTTTAATACATTAATAATGTAAATACCAGAGCATAGAAAAACAAATACTCAGATAGACATTGCAGTTCAAGGCACCAGGGGTGTAACAAGAGTGGATGATTTAACTTCAAGTCATATTCATCAACACTGGAAGTAACAGACTGATATTATTACTAACTGATAATACCCCGGTCACATCACATTAGACAGCCCAACCAAAACCAACATTTGTCATGATCTCTTGTCTATGGAAGCAAAAAAGAATGCCACATTATTTAAATCTGATAAGCAACTGAATACCTAATTGCTTGATTTAATCCCTACCAAATACTTAAAGGTCCCATATGGTGAAAATAAGTTTAGATTATGTTTTGTGTTTGTTACAAACTTTGGTATGCAAAATAAAAGTTGTGAAAATGTGAAGTCGCTTACTACTTCCGTTCCCTATAGCTCCCCCACAACTAGACCGCCTCCCGGCTTTACAAGACAGTAAGAATTTGATCCGGTTGCTGCATCGAAACCAGATAACCAATAGTTGTCGAGCTGAACATTTGTATAACCACACTCCTGTTCCGAGCCAAGTGCATCATTGAGTGAGTAACGTTAAGAAGAAGAGAGTAACGGTAGCCATGTCGCTGAAAAACGATCACAAAAAGGACATTATTCATGGCTGCAGTGCTTTAAACAAATCACTGCACAGCCTTCTAAGAGAGAGAGAGAGAGAGGTCGCTGACACGTGGATGGATTTTATTTTTGGAGACTTGCCTCTGAGCCAGTCAGGTGTGTAGAGCACATTTTACACCAGAGCGAATAGTCATATGTCGAAAGTATGTATAGTATGTTGACAAAAACTCATAGTGTATCATGTCAAAAAAAGGTCATAGTATAGTATATCGAAAAAAAATAATAAAAATGTCTTAGTATAGTATATCGAAAGTCATAGCATAATATATCGAAAAAATGTCATGTTATATTATGTCGAAAAAAAGTCAGTCTAGTAAGTCGACAGAAAAGTCCTGACTTTTTCAACATACTGTTCAAAGACTTTTTTCGACTTGCTAGTTTGATTTTTTTTTTTGTTCTCTATCCGACGTACTATACTATGATTTTTTAAAACGTTTTTCAACATAATATACTCCTATTTTTTTTTGACGTACTATACTATGACCATTTTAACTTTTTTTCGACATACTGTGCTATGACCTTTTTATGACTTTTTTTCGACATTTTTCAACATATTTTATGATGTATTTTTAAAACTTTTTCCACATACTATACTATTAATTCTTTTGACGTACTATAATAGGACTTTTTGCGACATACTGGACAGTGACTTTTTTTCCAACACTTAATAATATGACATTTGTTTGACTTTTTTCGACCTGCTATACTATGACTTTTATGACTTTTTCGATTTAATATACGATAACTTTTATATAGCTTTCTTTGTCATAGTATACTATAATGTATACTATAATGTTTTTTCGACATGCTATAGTATGACTTATTTTTATGACATATGATACTACATACTGATTCTTTTTAGTTTTTACGACATACTATACTATGACTTTTTTTCTACATACTATACTGTTCCATTTTTTTGACATTCTATACTATGACTTTTTTTTGTTTTTACGACATACTATACTAGGACTAGTTAAAAAATGTTTTTGACACGCTATAATATGACTTTTTTTGACATACTATACTTTGATTCTTATGTGGCATAGTCAGTTTTTTAGGTGTAAGTTCAAATGAAGACGTCAAATCCAAAAAGAAACACACGTGTTCAGTTAGATAGCTCAGTGTGGTAGATATATGGTTGGAATACTTGAGGTCGGGGTTTGATTCTTATGTGGTGCAGTCAGTTTTGAGAACCAACTTCTGATGACGAAGTCAAATATACGAAGTGAACAGTCCCAAGTGTGTGTGGCATTGGTGGCTTGGTTGCTAAGTTTTGGCTTCGGCAGAGCAGGGTTCGATCCCCACCCTCACATCGATGCCCGGTGCCCGACAGTGGAGTGAGACATGCGTCTCCTCCCAGGATTTTGGAGAGATAGAATTTGGGGGTTATGCAACAGAAAACCAGAGATTGTAAGACATTTTACTGAATAAAAATGGCAGGGTTTTGGCAACCCTAACCCTTAACCTGGGGCAACCCTAACCGGTCATTCTTGGTACCAGTTTACAGCATGATTCAAGAACTCTCAGCTTGTATCATGTCTCTCCACTCAAGTAACCCAGAGGCTTCCAGACCAGATTGCACACTCCCGGTTTATTCAGAGCTGATCTCTCTATGGATTTCATTTCCTCACAAACACCGTGGAGCTTTAACCAGGAACTAAGAGTGGTGGTTCACAATGTAAAGCATGTTTCAGGCCTCCGGCGCTGATATTTAATAACAGGACAAACACACAGCAGCAGGTACAGCTGGACACACATTTCATTTCCTTCTTTATAAGGTTTAAATCTACTTTATTGTCCACAACCGTTTTAATACATTGGTAATGTAAATACCAGAGCATAGAAAAACAAATATTCAGATAGGCATTGCAGTTCAAGGCACCAGGGGTGTAACGAGTGGATGGTTTAACTTCAAGTCATAGACATCAACACTGGAAGTAACAGACTGATAGTATTACTAACTGATAATACCCCGGTCACATCACATGCTAACATAAGACAGACAGCCTAACGAAAACCAACATTTGTCATGATCTCTTGTCTATGGAAGCAAAAAAGAACGCCATATTATTTAAATCTGATAAGCAACTGAATACCTAATTGCCTGATTTAATCACTACCCAATACTTAAAGGTCCCATATGGTGAAAATAAGTTGAGATTGTGTTTTGTGTTTGTTACAAACTTTGGTGTGTAAAATAAAAGTTGTGAAAATGTGAAGTTGCTTACTACTTTATTTTTTTGATATGCATAGCACTTTTTTGTATATTTATTCATTTTTGGGGGTCTTAAAAACAATGTACATAGTTGTATAACATAAAAAAAAGATGTCCGGTTTACAGCATGATACAAGAACTGAGGAGATTTACATTTTTTTAATTAAATGTTTATATCCAAAAATGACCAACAAAGTTTGACCAACATGATTATGGCTTTTTATTTCTATTGCACAATTCAATTTTCTTTCTGAAATTCAGACTACATAAATGCAGATAGATGATTTTCAAAGTAAAATATTGTGTTTTAACATTTCAATACCATTGACGTATTTGGTAGTGATTATATTCCACAATTAGGTATTTGGTTACTTATTAAGACTGAAACCTTTATGGCCACTATTTGCTTCCATACTTAATAGTGGTAGTGCTTGGTAGTGCAGAACTCAGTGTGAGTATTGGTGTCCAATTACAAGCAGCTTTTATAGTGAAAAACAGTCAGCATAAGTAAGTCAGTCATTTAAGCCGCTAGGCTATTAGATGGAGCCTTTGGTTTACTGTGAATACGCCATCACCGTAGTCTTAGAACTCTTTAGTAATCATAATTGTAGGTAATCCCAAACAGTACTGATGAAACTCAACCCAAAGAACAGAAGACACAACAGAAAACCTTTCATCAACAGTCATGGATATAAAATCTAGATTTGCTACAGTATATATATATATAGTACGTCATAATACAGCATTCTCCCGTGATTTCAATACCTGTTAACCCCCCCATTTATGTCATGTGTAAACCACCCCAACATAAAACCTCATTACAGTACATGTCAATTAGCGAGTAACCGAAACATGTCAGGTACACATCTCCGTATCTAGAACGGTGAACCTCTGTCTGCAGCCCATTCAGACATGCTGTGAAGATATTGCAGGTAAGCAGCACACCCTTGGTGGTTTGGTCTTAATACATACATGTCAGTCTTAATACATACATGTCAATGTGTGATCTGTTGAAGCTGTGTGAAGCAGTGGCTGCCGGCGGTCCGTCACCGTCTGTAGTTCGTCCTCTCCTCCTCACTGGATGCTCTTAGTGAGCTCCGAGGCTTCGAGCATTTTCTGAAACACAGCAACCAACAGGTTCATGTGGATTTGTTTCACTACAGCAAGGTGCAGTTTGTGTGTGAAATATATTTAAAGTAGTTGGCCGACATCCTGCTTTGTTACAGTAGCTGTGCATTTTGTAGTGGAATAAGAAGCAGAAAGCCACCGGGGATGATGTGCAGGTAGCCGAGGAGGGACTCTGTGTGTCCTCGTACTATTTACAGGACATCTTCACCGGCTTGGCTGTTTGTCTCATTGGTCACCGTTCCAATAGTAAAGATATACATACATTTGCATAAAGCAGCATATTTACCCACTCCCATGTTGATAAGAGTATTAAATACTTGACAAATCTCCCTTTAAGATACATTTTGAACAGAAAAAAATGTGCTATTAATTTACGATTAATCACAATTAACTATGGACAATCATGCGATTAATCGCAATTAATAGTTACTATCATTATTATTATTATTATTATTATTCAATTGACAGATTGTAAATAATGAGTTTTCCTGGTTCATTTCTCAAAGGCTGTGCCCAGTCTAGCCTGAGGATACTGCAGAGGTCATGTGAACCTCTTCAAGGTCTGTTGTGTTACCTGTTTCCTAAGTCACCCAGAGGTAGAACGTCTGTTTCTGTTTCCCACAATGACATTAAGTTCAGAGCAGTGTTTTTTAAAATAGCATTACATGTGAGCGTAAGGCTGCAGGTCTGGACAGTCTCTGGCAGATGGAGTATGTCAGGGACTGAGGACGAGCTCTGTTGATCATACAGAGACACACAGGTATTGTTTGTAGCGCTCTGCTGACAGCACACAACTCAGCGAGGGTCATCAGGAGCAGGAGAGCTGAACTGGAGTTACTCTGTAAGCGAAAACCTGATCCTGAAACACAGATCTGATCTTTTCACAGCTGTCCAAACACCGCAGGGGGGTTTTCTACAAGGTTACACGGGAGCGGAAAAGAGCAGGTCTGCGTGTAAAACTAAAGATGGAAATGGACATGTACTGAACAGACAGTTGGCAACACTTCCCGGTTCGCTCTTTGATAACTCACAGTCCCTATTCCCTTGATGCTGATCTTGGCAGAGCTACTCTTTAATCAATTAATTCCTTCATGCTTCTGGCAAGACGCAAAGCAGCCAAGTTTCTGTCCACAGGCTGGTCCTGAGGCAGCCGTTTAGCTTATAGAGCTGATTCTTCAGTGGGGTTAAACACAAACTGACTCCCACAGAAACATTAAGCTCTGATTAATGGCATCATTGCGCAAAAATTCCATATTGTAATTCAAGTGTTCTGAGAAAAAACTAGACTCCTGCACCTCCTCATGGCTCTGTTTTCAGGGTTTAAATAAATCTAGCCCGTGATGGGAGACTTTGGCCAATCACAGGTCATTTCAGAGAGAGAGAGCGTTCCTATTGGCTGTTCATTCAACGGAGGCAGCTGTCAATCACTCATGAACTCTGATCAAATGGTCAAACTAGGCAGCGCTGATCAAATATGAATCAATATTCTGAACAGTGCACTACAAGATGTTTCTGAAAACATTTGAGACGAAAAATAGGCATTACAGTAACAGAATACTGATTCGTATTTGATCAGTTCCAGCCTTGTTAACAAGGGGCCATGATACAGGTGGGATCATCTCCATCTCACCGTAAAAAAACTGTAGCGTTCTCTTTGTGAGGTTGCTTTCAATAACCTCACAGCTCAACCCCGTTCACCCTGTTGTGTTTGGAGCCAGAGCCACTCAGCATGGCCAGCTAATTGTTCTGATATGTCAGTGTTGATCAGAGGGGAGAGGAAGCAGCCTTATTTCATCTCTCCCTCTCTCTCTCTCTCACACACACTAACACACACACAGAGCGCTATTCTGCACACACATAGAAACTCATACATCTACTGCAGGTCTGGTTTGATTTAACCCTCTGAGGTGTGGGGGCTACTCACTGGGATTACAGCACACTGGATCAGGATTAATGTGTGTGTTACATCTTTTCACCGATTACATGTCATAATCTGTGATAGTCTAGATATCTGTGTGCGCACATGTCATGTACTATGGAGGATGGAACCTGCCACAATAAAAAATAGAAAATAAATGACTCGATAAATAAATAAATATGTCATTAAATGTAGAAAAAATAATATTAAAAATAAATGTAGCCATTAACTAATTGATAAAATGTGCCATAAATTGATATTTCTGTTTTAATTTGCTTCTTTATTTATTCATTTATTTTTATTTATTAATTATTATTTATCTTTGTAATAATTACCTTTAGTTATTATTATTTCATTAAAAAGAAATGTATAAAGAAAAGAATACAGAAATAAATAAGTCTTGGAAATAAATAAGGGGTGAAATGCAGAGGGAAAATTCTGCAAAACTAAATAAATAATTAAATGCCTGAATACATACATAATTACACACATTTAAAAATAAATAAATAAATGCAAAAATAAATAAATAAATAAATGCAAAAATAAATTGATAAATATGTTTAAAAATGAATATATATAAATAAATTATTAAAAGGGAAAATTAAACAAAAGCGTAAATAAATAAGTGAATTTATACAAAGATAAATAAATAAAGAAGCAAATTGAAACAGAAATATAAATTTATGTCACATTTTGTCGAACCCACGATATTTTCTAGTAAGCTCACCCGAACCCGACCGACCCGCGGGTCACTAGTTGGTAGTATTGTTCAAATAGATTTTTTTTTTATATTTGTTGAAATTCTCATTACATCCCGACAGCAATCATCAAATCAAATGCTCTGACAAAAAACAAAAAAAATCTGGCATCTGCGGCTGTCGCAGGACTGTAATCGGCTCGTCCAATCATTTCATTCGGCAACAACAAGCTGTGGCCGTGCTCGGCTCAGGATTGGCTTGGACGAGAGTATGGGCGGGACCTCGATACAGCGGCTCCACTCCCCGATCACTACTGCACAGACTTCAAATGCACAAGATGTCAGCTCCCATATCTGGGATAATTTGACTTCATTCTTGTGCAGTGGCATTCTTGTACGTCTATGGTTGTGTTTTCAGGATGTACTATGGGCATCTTTTCATATGTATTCACTGGGATGACTCTCAGCTGTACCTACTGTCTCTCTGTCTAATGAAGTCAGGGTTAAGGTATGAAGTGTTCATTCTGCTGTGATTGATCTGCTCAGATGGCGGCGCAGAGGAAGGTGACTTGTAGCTGGAGAAGTGCAGCCAAGAAAGTCACTTGTCCGTCTGATCAAGTGTCTCCTGTGGGAATGTGAGATCTCGCTCACCACTTTATGTTACATACCCTCCCGTGACTGTCTGTGTGCATGTTGGTGCACGGAGCCAATGAGCAGTTACATTAATATCACAGCCTGCAGTAGGAGCTGTCGGCAACATTTTACCAGCAACTATACTGAACTGTAGAAGTTGCTCAAATTTGCATTTTTTTTTGCATTTAAAAAACATCTAATCTAAAAGAAATCTCAGTAAATTGGAAGCTGTGATGATGTTATGGTGAACAGAATATTAGATTTATTTTATAGTTTTTAGTTCATTTCTATTGTATTTAGACTCAGAATTCATTCAGATTAAGGCATTATGATTCTGAAGTCAAACACAAACTCCTCAAATACAGACCCTTTAGCATCTGTATGAGACACACCAGGCTTTCAACTAACTCCAGTGTAAACTCATCCACGTCATTATTAGACAGTCAGAGCAACGGACTTAATATAAAGAGCGAGAAAGTCGATGAAGATTAAGGATTCTGTGATCTCAGTTCATCACACCCGCTGCATTACGTGAGCTCCAACGCTGGTTGAACTAGTTTGAACGCCACAAAAAGTAAATTACCATAATCAAAACAGCCCAAAAACAAAACGCTCAAATGTTTCTGCAACAACTGTGTTACTTTGGCTTCTTCTAACCGAGCAGTCTGATTGTTCTCCAACCATCTGAACTGTATGTCTGTCTACTTCAGTCAATATATTGTAATGATTCGCGTCATGTCGCAGTCTAACTGTCTTCATTTTGCTCAGTCCGAATGCTTTTCTGTCCGTCTGCCTTCTGAGGCTGAGGTCAACAAGGATCATCAACCAGGTAGAAAAAGAATGAAAACACTGAAGTGCACCACGACAAACGTTTAATCTTGAGTAAGTCATAAAGTAGATGTGAGAAGGGTAAGTATTATGCCATGCTCACTGTTAAATCAACCGGGTTTTAATCTTGGTTATGACCGAGGAAAAGGTGATGCTGCTAAATATCCCAACTTCCAATGTTATATCACAGATTCACAAACAAACCACTGGAGTTAGGATATTAGAGGAGTAGTTAATGATATAAATGACTAATATCATCCAAGTCCTCAAAAGTAAGAACACAAAACCCTACAAAACCAGAATCACCCAAAGTCACATAGCCAGAGCTACTCACCCTCCATGGGACGGTCTCTGCAGAACCAAGAGACCAGAGGACAACACTGATCAAACCAAACATCACTGGCTGATATAACACAAAACTAAAGGATACACCCGGCCATGGCAGGCATGTCATCATGACTGCAGCCTGTGCACGACCAGAATTAAATCACTGTATGCAAGCTGCAGTTTTATACAACAACGTATGCTAACGTAAAATAGTTTGCACTTGGTGGCTTACATTGCAGCAATTTTTTTTCTCGTAAATTTGAGACTTTATAATATCAGAGAATATCAGCGTTTTTTTTCTCATAAATTCTCATGTTTTTCTCAGAATATTAGCCCTCTGCCTCAGCTCCATAATAGTTATTATTATTGGTTTTTTTACTTACAATGGCCCTTATATGCCGTCATATTTTTATTCTACAGAATAGCATTTCTCATTACCTCTAACTATGTGAACTCACGACCTTTCAGTGGTAAGGATTGCAGAAATCACCTAATTTCTGTGTGTAATCTTTATTAAAAGCACCAAATCATGTAAATTGGGGACGGGAAAACTGTACGTACAGAGACCAACCTGTAATAGGGCTCCATATTGTGCGGCAGCAGAAGTCTGACAAAGCTCATCAGCGAAGCACTCAGCCCTGTCAGTCCACATCAAACAAATGGCTGCGGTGCGGAGCAAGCTAATGCTTTACTGTGGAGCCATATCAATACTATTAACATAGGGCACACCATTTGTCTTCGGCAAAGTGCCCGGGGACGGGCATCAAGAGCTCATTCTTAATGCTGAATGGGAAGCTATGGACGAGCATGTTGTAATGGACATATACATAATACCTCCACTGGTAGCTGGACTACGGAGTTAATACAGCCTCAATAGGGCCACCACGTGTGTGTGTGTGTGTGTGTGTGTGTGTGTGTGTCCTAATGTATGTTTGAATAAATCACTATATGATAAATACCTAATGAATAACATTCACTTGGGCTGGACAATATATTCTATTAACATTAACATTGCAATGAATGCATATGTGATATTTATATCTATACTAAATAAACCACTTTCACAGCGGTTAATGGAGTGTGCTACACTATAGGTCACACATGGAGACCTTGGTTAACAGTTTTTGTATAGTTTAAATATCTACCATGTAAGATTATGATGTTTACCATTTTCTTGTTATAGTGCTAGATTACACATTTTATTATTTATGACAGTATTAGTGCGCATTGCGGAGGGAGGTTTTTGGAAAATGCTGTTAAGTCTGCGTAGGTGTGGATAGCAACAAGTTTTTGACCGTGTTATATGCTGTGATAGCGTATTATAGCGCACAGTGAAAGTGTGATAACGTTTAACGTATGGAACATCAATTTGGATGTAACTTTGGTGGGAATCACCTACCGTAACGCTGCGATTGCTTCTCAAATAAACCCTCGTTCAAGTTTTCTCTGCCTCCTGTGAGCGCATTGTGTCTTCACAAAAAGGATTGAAATTAAGTGGAACACGAGTCAGAACTGAGATACCTTGCAGACTAAGTGGCCCAGGAACTTGGAGCATGGTAAAACGGCCACTACAGGTCGCTAGCCAATCAAGCTTGTTCCAATACCGATTCCGATTTGAAAGGCATGTTCTCTTTTCTTTTTTTTTTTTAAATCACCAAAATTACACCATTTATCACAGCCAGAAACTGTAAAAACTATAACTAATTGTAATAACTATACAACAAATTATCGTTGAATTTTCAAATTTCCAATGGTCCTCGAACGAATCATGTGTGACGAATACGTTCATCAGAAAAAACAAACAAATAAAATAGTTTCATCAAAATCACTTTGACATCACATTTAAAATTTTGCCAAAAATAAATAAATGTTTCGCACACACCAGATCCTGTAAAAAAACATTAAATTCTGCGCTCCTCAGCGCTACTAGGAAGCCATGAATGACTCGGCTGAAACCAACAGTCATGTGACAAAAATTCAGTGAAACTTCAACTGAACTGCTGTTTACACAGAGCAGAGAGGAGAGGACGAGAGAGGTTGTAAAAATGTAAATAGTTCAATACGTATAGCACATGGAACCCCCATTTTTCCACAATATTGGTAAAAATGTTGTATATATAGATTCCATTTTTTTCCAATTGTCATTAAATAAATTGCCAAAGAAATTCAACTTGCTTTTTCTTTTTTTTTTTTTTAAGATTTATGGCATTATAACAGTTATACTGCACAAAAGACATTGCTGAATTCTCTTTACTTCTAGCAATGATTGTGCTGTTTGCATAGAGGTGCAGGACTTAAAAAATAAAATGTGACAGGAGCAAAAAAAATGCCCTGAAACTGCAAAAATAAAATATATGAATGGACTTTGTTATTCTAAACATGGCAAGTCTGCACTTGTCTAATTGTTTCTGTTGTTGAGTGACTTTATGTTGAAGCCTTCGTCCATACACAGACTATGTTGTCAAGTTTTACCTTTTTCTTGAGGGCCTCCAGTGATTCAAACTCCAGGCGGGCCAGATTGATCTGGATGTGTTTGGGAACATCTGGGATGAGGAAGGTCAGGATGAACTTGACGGCCAGCAGCCCATGCTGAAATCACAGAACAACACATCACAGGGATTAAAATAATTTAGACTCTTTTGTCTGCAGCTGTTATTTCCATCCGTTCTTCTAATGCAGTAAGGAGAACATGCTTTGAAAGATCGATATAGCTTGATTATGTTTTTATGGGATACTGAGCTGTAAAATCAGAGAGGACAGAAGAAGGGAAGAGGAACGTCAGGGTGAGACAGTCAGTTTCTGTATAAAATGTCCTTGAAGCAAAAGAAACAAAGCAGTCTGTTTGACTGTCAGTGTTGTCTCTGTACTCCAAAGTGCAGATTCAATATGTGGTCAATATCAGTGATTGTCTGCTGATGTCTGTGGCTCGTAGACGCTTGGTATCCATTATTCCCCACAGATGCTCTGTGCCTGAACTGCAACCATCTTCCCTTCGTGCTTGTTTGGGGGGCTTTCTGTTTTCAGTCTGGTCTTCAACAAGTAAAACGCATCATCATTAGCTTGTTGGACGGTCCTAGAATTGGGGAGCAATTTATAAAAAGGGCCATGACTCTTACACTGTGCACCCAATATCTACTTGGACACCCTCACGGTTGTATGCCTTTGACCTTTGACCACTAAATTCTAATCAGTTTATCCTTAAGTCCAAATGGACTTTTGTGCCAAATTTGAAGAAATTCCTTCCAGGCGTTCCTGAGATATCGCATTCACAAAGGGTGTCTGCGGCTCAGAGGTAAATCAGGTCGTCCACCAATCGGAAGATTGTCCGTTCAATCCCCAGCACCTCAGATCACAAAGGTCACGATTTTAACGTGCATGTTTTAAGTCACAAAAGGGAAGCTAGCATTCGCAGCCATTGTGACAGTTTACAGTTTTCTTTTTTTTCTTTTTTGTATGTTAAAGACATTTTGTTCCTCTGAAAATCTCAGGTCTTGATTTGTGTGTGTGTGTGTGAATGAGTATTTAGATCAGATCCTGATGGACCTTGCATGGCAGCCTCAGCCATCAGTGTGTGAATGCTGACATGGTGGTCGGAAGACTAGAAAAGCGCTATATAAATGCCACTTAAAGTCCATTTAGGCATAAATGTCCCTTAAACATTATAGTCATTGTTTCATTTCAAGATACTACAGAGCCAACACAATGACAAACACATCACTGCCCTGTTGCAAACAGTGCAAATGACCAAAACACCACAATAAACCATCCGACAGTATATATTCCATTGCACCCTGGTGTTTCTACACTCTGTGGTTTACTCATATACAGAAAAGTACATGTACTGCATGGGGGTACACGTGAAGCCTGCTTAACATACAGTATGGGCTATTACCCAGAATATTGTGTGCTTATAATTGTCTTCTCGTCTTTATGCATGTTCTTCTCAGATCTCAGCTTCCCTGGTTATCAGACACAGGTGACCGACACGCATCTGAATCAGCAGGATGTGTGCTTTCCCATGAAGATGACATGACACATTCACTTCCATTAATGCTGAGCAAACACAGTTCTCAACTGCCATCACACACACACGCACACACACGTGTGAACCCACACAAACACACTTAAAAGGCCGTGCTGCACACACACACACACACACGCACCTGTGCCAGTCCATCTGGAGGACTGCCAACCGCCATCAGCTCCTTTGATTCAGTACCCTTTTCCTCATCATAGTAATGGACTCATATATGCTACAGTAGACAGAGAGCAGCTAGGAGGGCACACTGCTTCACAGAAATGGGTTTCTGGCTTATACAACTACGTGATTTAGGTAAGATGAATGATTATGAGCCTCTAGTGGTAATATGTGCATTAGGGCTGGGACGATTCACCTTTCTACTGATTCGATCCTATCACGATTCGATATGTATTGGGATCTGTAAGTATTGTGATATTACGATTTATTGTGATTTTTGTTAACACTAGACCATGGGAAAAAGTTGAATCATTTGGAAAATATCTAAATTAATACAGTACAAATGTTTGATTTTCATCATGTATGTAGTCAGAGATGTCCTGAAGTCAAATATATCAGTCATTGTCAGGATTTTTATTTTTTTTTTTTCTCCAGCAACCCAAAAGTCAAAGAATAAAGACATTTCCTTCACAAATTAATGGTATTTTCTTTTTAATTTATAAGGGACATGTAATGTTTTATACTTCTGGTGAATATAATCCAATCAATCTTATTTCCATATATGTATTTTATACAGTTCCCTTTGTTAACAATTTATTTTGAAAACCTGACGTAGTCACACGAGTATACTTCCTCTAACTTCTACAAGGTCGTCTCTAGTTCTCCCATCAGATTTACATACATCATCCATGGTCAGCTCCATCGGGGCCGTTTGAATGCATTTAACATAGATGTCAGTATATGGGTGCTCTACAGATGTAGCGTTGGCCCATTTGACCACGGAGATGAGAGTGACGGCCGGGTTGCACGTTACCACAATACGATAACGTTTCTTGTCCATGACAGAGTTAGCATGCAGCTTTAGCCATGATGTCGAGCTCTGCTTTTCCTGCAATGTGTGAAACCCAAAGTGTTTCCATATTTTACTGGATGTGTAGTGTTTACCACGCTGGATTTAAAATGGGAGGGTGCAGGTTGGATCCACGCAGACTCTTTGCCGTTTTATACTTTTTTCACTTCGACTCGCGGCGGCCGGCTGGTTTGTTTTGGTTGACGGATACGGAACGGATATGACGTCACATTACTACAGACTACAACAATAAAAGGTAACTTCCTTCTACCTCCACATAGACTCAAATGAAGCAAATATATTGATTCTGGCATTAAAAAAAACAGAAAAAAAGAAATAAATCGATTTTTTTTCCCATCCCTAATGTTCATGTAATATGTTTGCCTAACTCTCTAATGTTAACATTACAATACTCACCCATACAATGTTAATACTAGCCTCCACCACAGATTCTTTCTAGTCTGAGAGTTTTAATTTTACTAAATTGACCTACACCAACAGTCCAATGATCTTTCTCAGGGATCTTCAGGATGTTACATATTATTTGTGCACAGGATGAGGAAATTTGTGGAACAACTGTGGTGCCTCAATTTGCTGCCAAGATGAGCTGTTAAAAAGAAATAGCAATTTTTCGCAGCAGTAATAAATAAAGCTCTGCGCCTTTGCAGTTTATACAAAGGATTTCTACATTTCTGGCTCGAAGAAGCACAGACTAAGACGTTTTGTCATTCCAGTCAGCACAGCAGCTCCGCTAATTAACAACAGAACAAGCAGAGAAACCCCTGATCTTAGTGACTTGTCATATTGATTGAAAGTGCACAATAAACACACCAGCTCTTAGTTGATTGCTAATGCTATTCAAGGCTAATTTATATTTCTGAGTGTTCAGCAGCGCAAGGTTAAGCTGAGACGGAGAGGACGTCAGTTAAGGCTTGGAGGAGAACGTGACTTCTGTTCTTTTCAAGGTCTGACAATAAATTCAGTTTTGTCTGACATAATGGATGTGATGGAACTTCAAATGCTCTGTCTGAAAGGTATTTTCATTGTCATCGCTACACTGAGTACACTAAAGTGGGAAAGGAACTTGACTGATCTTCTCCTTCACCTACATGATCCCCCCATGTCTCGTCTTGTGCATTCACAATAGGTGAGACCTCCTCTAGACAAAACACAAAGGGCCCTATTTTAACAATCTATAGTGCATGGTCTAAAGTGCATGGCGCCAGTGCATTTAGGGCGTGACCAACTCTACTTTTGCTAGTTAAACGGCACATGATGTGGGTGCAAAGTAAGGCGCGAGGGGCAATAGGCTTGTATTTAGTCTCTTAATTAATCATAGGTGCATTCTGGGCGTAACAGGAATTAAACCAATCAGAGTGTCATCTCCCATTTCCTTTAAAAGTGGGGTGCGCCTGCACTAGGCGCATTGCTAAAGACAGAGCAGTTTCCTGCTGAGGATCTGCTTGTGCGTAAAGTGAAAGTGCGTGAGCAGATGTATGTGGTGCTTGGCCGGTAGACACTCTGCCTCCGCTGTCCCATCAGCAACTCCATTTGACTGCATATGAGCAAATGCACCGATAATAACCTTTTTAACCAGTGCACGCGGCACATTAAGTAGCAAGTACAGGCTTGCAGTTGGGTACAGCCAGAGAGGCGGTGCGTAATGTGCAGTTCCATCGCTGTAGGAAAATACTGCGCCAGACTTTAAACCAGGTTTTTGTTGCTCAATAGCGCCATCGCTTTCTGATGCCTCAAGATAACAATGCGCCAACAACGAGGTGTGCGACCGCACCTCATTTTAAGACCAACACGCCCATGGGCACACAGATGGGCACAAGTAGATTTGCTACTTACACAACGTGGGCGTTGACTGTGAAAATGACAACTGCGTTGGTCTGAAACTAGCAATGACAGTTGCGCTGTGCGCCGCTTTGCAACAGGTGTAAAATAGGGCCAAAGCTTCCAAAATGGGGCAAAGATAAGGCTGGGTATCAGTACCCGATACCTTTTAAAATCAAAATAACCCAGTAACAAGTAGTATCAAAACTTCCCCAGTGAAACGATACCTGCATTCGATCCTTATTGTACCCAGAGCTAGAAAAAAAAGACTATTTGTATGGTTTTTCTCTCAGCAAATCACTGCAAGCGTTCTTAGATTTAATGTGACGGTGTGATTGGCCCAGTAACGCAGCAACAATCCATACAATCTTTGGTGTGGTAAAGTCCAGCACGGTGTATTTGACAGACTCGGCAGATGCCACCAAACGTTCGTTGAAAGTCTGCCGATACGACGCGCCTGTGGTGTCTGATGAAAATAAATGCAGTGGTGGTTGCATTCATCATGGCCAAAGGTATCAAATGAAGTACTATATTGGTGTCAGTATCACTTTAAGGGCACTGGTATTGGTATAAGTCCCTAGCACCATCCTTAATGTTACTTTAGCCATTTTGGCAATGAGAATAATCCTCCCCAGACCCAGCGGGCGTCCTAATCTGAAGACCATAATCTTAAAGAGCAGACAGGTCTTTGAGAGCATTCAGCTACACCGCTGACAAGATTGATTTTTTTCCCACTATGCAGTATTCAGCACTTAATGCTGTTACCATGGCAACGCTTCACTGTTAATTGGAAAATTAACATTTCAATCCACCATCAATCCAACTGATGAGGAACCACTAATTCTGCCATTTCATGTGTGATCTGACATAAGCAGAATATAATATTCAAACTCAGACTCTCTCGCACGTGTTATGAAGTTACCACTAGAGGCTTCACTCAATTTCCTTTTCCTGGATCAGCCCAGTCACCAGGAACAAAATTTGCCATTTTATGTTTTTGCAAACTCTGTGTCACAGGAAGGCGTATACATACCACGACATTACGCGTGAGTACGAATTTTAGCCTTTTCATGTGATTTGTACGTCACGCAAACGTCCGCAGTTAGGTTTAGGCAAGAAAATCATTAACTTAGTTTCAGGCAAGAAAACCGCTTAGTTAGGGGTATGAGAAAATGTCATGGTTGGGCTTTAAATAAGTATGTAAACAAAGTAAAACACGTACAGAAACAACTATGAAAAACACGTGATAAACGTCAACAAAAAGCACGTGACAATCGTCATTAACGTAACTGACAAAACAAAACACTGGTCAACAACGGTCTCGAACACGGGTCTCCTGGTTAAAAGTCCGTTTTTGTTGGGTCTTTCTCATTTTTTATGCTACGTCACTAACTCTTACCTTAGCATTTATACACGGATGAGTAAACATTGCAGTCAGTACAGGATACATGGCGTACAAATGACACACGGAAATCAAGAAAGGCGTATTTATTGCACGCTAGATGCCTTGCGCATTATAAGCCTTTTCCTGTGAACAGGATGGTTTGTGCATACCACAGATAGGTTGAAATGTCAAATGAATACCTGTACAGTGAAGGCATCCCATTATGTAAGGTAAGGTTGAGAGATTAAGTTGCCCGGTGCACCGAGTCCCAAGTCCACTCAGTACATGCAAAGCCCAGGCACACAGTAAGATGCTAGGCCAGGCTAGATAACTGGTGAGTCCAGGTCTGATGCTTTTGCAGTTGCTAGTGGGTGAAAGCTAATCTGATTATCTAAAAACACAGTGTAATGAGATTACTGTGTGGTGGGCTGCTGAAAATAACCTTGGAGAAACAGACAAATTGGCAAACCCACATGAAAGCTGGCACACAAAGGCACCTTTATTACCAAGCACAGCTACAATAATAATGAATAGTTTCTCTTTGCTGAATTATACTGCAGGTCTAGACTTCAGTCTAGACTTTATTACTGTCAACAGAATTATGATTTAACATTTTACACTAAAGCTTATAAAATCAACCTGCTGAACCTTTAATGAATAAAGTATTGAGTGTCTATTGTAATAGAATACTGTTTATTTAAAACTGGTATGTCTTTACTGATTTCATGCTGCACTATCAATATATTCATATCAACAATGGATCCAGTGATTGAGAGTAATGTGAAAGGCGTTACTCATAGTGATTATCACCGCTCGGCTCTACGAGTTAGGGTTAGTGTTTTAGCATCAATGAGCAGCAAACAGCAGACCGTCACAGTTAGAGACTAGCTGGAGAACATAGTGGAACATTTAGCAGCTAAAGACATAGATATTTCCCTCAGGAGTTGGTATAGACCAAACCAGAGATAAAAGGAGAGTGAACATTGGACTTTGGATATTATTATTATTAATATTAGATTCGTGAAGTGGCCAGAAACACAACAACATATTAGCCATAACAACCAGCCATCCATTATAAAGTGATAATGTGTCACTTTTGTGTTTACAGATTGTTAAAAAACAAAACAAATCCGGCTTTAACTCATACGGGTCTGATAGCCTGAACACTGTGGAAAGAAATATGTATCACTAATGAATAGGGGTGTAAGAAAATGTCGATAGACTTGAGTATAGCGATATTATGTTTTGTGATGCTATGTCGATTCTCAAAACCTCTATTGATTTCTAATTAATGGTTTACATCCTACAGGGACTGTAGGAGCCAAAGTGTGTATTTATCTAATTGACACAGGGGTGTGGTTTCACCTATTTTTACCTGTTTACTTGGACCGCGTGAGTGAGACAAAGAGGGTGAGATAGGCTTTGATATTTTCTGTTGACCATCACAAATCATCAATCACAATCATAAAACGCATCTGGACTTTTGGGAACGAGTCACGCAGTAAAGAGCCTATACTTCAGCCTCTTGGTGGCCTTTTAATTGCTAGTAGTCACTACAGGGATTGTGATCAATGCAATTGCAGATCCCTCTCCTCCACTCTTCAACTTTTTTATGCTTTTTTTTTAGATTTTATGCATATGGTAGTGTGTTCTTTATGCAATGACAGTTTTCCTAAAAAAAAAAAAAATCGCAGTATATCGCAATACAGTGGCTTATATGGATCAAAAAGTTAGGGACAGAATCATTCCTAGACAAATACTGTTTAAATCATCCTTGAAAAATGATCTTGCCTCCCTTCATTTTGGGTGCTTTGTGAGTGCTGGCGGTTCTAGACTAATTCAGTGTTAAATCACATTTTATCTATCACTGCCCATGAATAATTACAATTTACCCTCTCTGGGAATAAAGTGGGGTAAAATATGTACGTAAATATTTGCCACAGTTAGGGCAGCCAGATGGGGGGGT
Source organism: Sebastiscus tertius (assembly GCA_916701665.1). NCBI lineage: Eukaryota > Metazoa > Chordata > Actinopteri > Perciformes > Sebastidae > Sebastiscus > Sebastiscus tertius. The sequence continues at coordinate 30,817 of CAKAOH010003680.1, forward strand.
CCAGGCTTAATATTACGGGGGCACCAGCCCACCCTTGACTCCCCCTTAGAACCGCCATTGTTTGTGAGCTGACAGACCCGTGACTCTGAAAGAAAGTCTCTGTTTCTGTAGCAGGCTGGCTGGTTGCCTGGTTACTGCTCACTGATGTGTGTAAGCCCTATATAGTAATTACCCAGGTATCATAGCACCGCTGCTGGAAAGCGACGAGGCGCTGCCCTCCCTCCGTCCCTCCCTCCCTGCCCGTCCCCACCCCAACCCCATAACCAAGATAAGAGGGGCTGAATGATTTGATTTTAACCCTCAACTGTTTGAATCTTCTTTTTCTCTTTTAAAGAATAGCAAAGATAATGACAGATCTAACAAATTTGAAACTGATGAAAAACTTCAAAATGCATGCACTCGCTAACGGCTTTACATAAAAAAGTGCCTCTCATGGCAATATATTGGATGTCAATAAGCGACATCTGTGTGTTATCTGTTCTCCCCTTGGTACACTAAACATTATACAACCTGGCTCTCATTATTCTTGTTGTCCCGTCTCTTTAATAGCCTGCTCGCTCTATTCTAGGAGACGTGCTGGATGGTAGCAGGGAGGAACGTGCTCAGATGTACAATCAGCTTCATCATAAACACACATGCGCTGCTTCTCTCTCCATCTCTCAATCCATCTTCTCTCTCTCCTCAGACCCTTTCATTTCTTCTCTTTCCGCCCCTGACTGTTTTTCCGTGTCGTCCATTCTGTCTGTTTCCGCCGTCATTTCATTTGCTCCTTTTCATTTGCTCCTTTTCATTTGCTCCTTTTCACTCCTCCCCATCTCCACTTTGATCTTCTATCACAGGCCTGAGGTATGGCGAGCCGTTTCAACATTAAATAGCTAAGCTTGACTATATCCGGATTAACATTAGAGATATCTACAATTACGTTTTGACTGGTCAGAATTCTTATTGCAGATACAGTATCTCTAACTGGAGATATCTGTGATTCAGTTCTGACTATCCTTAATAACAGTTACAGATATCTCAAACGTCATTATGACTAGTCAGAGTTGTTGTGCATGACGTTGCTCATCAAGGCTTCCAATTGGATATCGGCCCAACAAAGCATCTGAACAGTGTCAGCAGAAGCTTTTGCTAACTCGGATAGTTTGGTGAAGTTGGAAAGATATTCACAAATTCAAACTTCCCAGATCAATAACTCATAGGAGAAACATTGTTAAAAGACAAACGAGGGCTCTTTCTAACCGTAGTGAGGTAGACAACGAGGTACAACCTCATCTTAATCACAACGAGCCTTTAGTCCTCCAAGATGGACACATAACATCGGTCTCAATGTGCAGCCGGCTGTGAGACGAGCGGTCGGGGACCGCTGTGGATCAGATAGTTAGAAAACGACATGAAATAGGAGTTCATCATCGAGGAATCTGTGGCCGACGAGAGCTTTGTTCACTAGAGAGTTGTGGTAGAAATTTACAGCGTATTGTAGATTTATTCTCTCCAGACACACTTTATAAACTCGTACGGCTGCAGTGCAGCGTCATAGTATGTTTGAATAGCTTACGCCTCCCGTCCCATCCCGCCCCCTTCTGACCTAACTACAGATATCTGTAACGTCATTTCACCTCGTCAAAACTCTAATTCAAGATATCTGTAATTACATTTTGACTATCAGTAACTCCAGTTAGAGATATCTACAATGTCATTCTGACTAGTCACAATATCATTTTAGAAATCTAAAAAGGACAATGTAGATATCTTCAATTGAGGGGAATTAAATATATCTTGAACTGGAATTGTGACTAGTCATCAGTTGTGGATATCCGCAATGTGAATTAGGCATATCTGCAAATGAATTGTAGATATCTGTAATGAGAAACCCCATACACATGAATCGCAAAAGCAGTTTGAATCACACTAGTCAAAATGTCTAAATATCTAGATATCTAAAATTAGAGTTTTGCCTCGTCAAAATAGAATTAGGGATATTTTGAATTAGAGTTTTGACTAGGCAAAATGACGTTGCAGATATACCTCTAATGAATATCCAGTCTAGCTATTAATTGTTAAGACGGCTTGCCATACCTGAGGTATACACTGTAGAGAGGAGCACATACCAACGTATGCATGGACAGGTCTAACTGCTCCAGTGTGTCATTGTATGCAGGATGCCATTGCAGGACGGATCGCTGACACACACAACCACACAGAAAAAGAGAGTAATAGCCTAACGCACGCTGTGAGCTGCCCTAGTTTTCTTCTTTTTTTTTTCCTATGCTCACCAGAGCAGCACCTCGCCTCCTCTCCTTATTCAGGTGAGGGGGCAGAGTATAAGTCAAACAGGGAACATCACCCCGGGGCCGGCGTGCAGTCTATTGCTATAAAAAGTCATGTTCGGGAGACAGTTTGAAGGAGGCAGGGATGGATGAGAGGTGGCATGCTCCCTGTTAGCAAAAGGGTGCGTCACTTTCTTACCGTCTCCTTGGCTGACTTTTTTTAATCAACAAGACTAAAATCCTAAAGCTCTGCAAGCAGCTCCTAGAGAAAAATTAACCAAACAATACAAGTGTTGGATGGAACAATCAACACACTGATGATTTTGTTATTCTTACAGCAGTGAGGTCAAACGTATTAAAGGGCCAGTGTATTGCATTTAAGGGGATTTATTGGCAGAAATGGAATATAATTATTATATTAATAAGTATGTTTTCTTTAGTGTATAAATACCTGAAAATAAGTGTTTTGTTACCTTAGAATGAGACGTTTATATCTACATACGGAGCGGGTCCTCTTCACAGAGCTGGCCGCCATGTTTCTACAGTAGCCCAGAATGGACAAATCAAACACTGACTCTCGAGAGAGCCTTTCACGTTTTTGAGTCTGCCACTGTAGTTTTCCTACACCATTGGCACACGGGAGAAGTTTCAGTTGGTTGCAATCTGCAACCTCACCGCCTAGATACCGCCAGATCCTACACACTGCTCCTTTAAGTTTGTCTGAAGTTTGCCCCCTCTGTAACACAACTGGCCTGTTAAAGTTGACACAGTGTCATGAAGTTGGAGTTGGAGGAAAGCTCTGGAAAGTGTTGGATGGATGAGCGGACGGACCGTCTTCACAATAGAGTGCTCCAGGGATGTTGCATTTTTGGAGGCCAACCAGGAAGTTAGCATCGCCCTGGTTCCCTCGACAAAAAGCCAATGGGATTGTTCCATTGGGTTTTGGATTATTGCAGAAAATAAACTCTGTGGCAAACACATGTTTATGATACTTACACGTTTTGTTCAGCAAGATAATAGCGTGAATGCAATCGCCAGAAGTAAAAAGCTAATGTGAGGCTCTAAACGAACTACACTGCGGTTGCATGAACGCGAGTATACACAACGAGGCTGTAAAGGAGGACGAGTCAGCGTGATGACGTTTAGTAGTCTCATTTAGCCACTTGTTAGCAACTACCTTTTTTAAGACGCGTAAAGGCTTTAAAATTCACAAGTGGGGTATTTATTGATGTATTTCATGTCGTAGAACAAAACATTAAAATCTCTTCAGCTTGTGTAAACCACAGACCTTATTTCAGGAATCTAACTAAAAACCCATTGACTTCTTGACGAAGGAACTAGAAGTGCTAAAATGCTCAGTTCTTTTAGGACTCATTCCTGTAGCTCTCTATTCTGAGCTCTGCTGCTAGTCAGGCATGAACAGGTAACCAACAACAAGCTGGGAGAAAATGCCAGCATTTCATTTAGTTACCTCGTTTGACCAACTGTTCAATATGTCACCTGGATTACTGTATGTAGCCACTATTCTATTCTATCTATATTTTTGAGTACTGTTTTATATAAATGCAAATTCATTCATACAGATATGAACAACTGATTGAGTCAGACCACTGAGAATCAGAACTTAGATGTTCCATCCATCCATCCATCTGCAACCGCTTATCCCGTTAGGGGTCGAGGGGGGGCTGGAGCCGATCCCAGCCGACATTGGGCGAAGGCAGGCCAGTCCATCGCAGGGCTGACACATAGAGACAGACAACCATTCACAATCACATTCACACCTATGGGCAATTTAGAGTCAACAATTAACCTAACCTGCATGTCTTTGGACTGTGGGAGGAAACCGGAGAACCCAGAGAAAACCCACGCTAACACCTCGAGCTGTGAGGCACCAGTGCTAACCACTGCATCACCGTGCAGCTAACTTAGTTGTTCCTAATTAGCAATATATAAGAAATAGGTTTCTCTCTGACTTACACTATAAACATTCAATACATCAAAAGTGACAAAAGTCTGTCCAGATGGGGGTTCCCGGGACAAAGTCAGTGATCTACACCTAAACAACTCAATCCATCTCTCACCAAAGGAAGGTTTTAATTAAACACAAGGTTATCCTGACAGCTGCTGAAGGAGAAAAATCACTCACAGTGAACAACTTTTCCATGAACAGCAGAGTTCATCATTCAGCCTCTGTGTGTGCAGACCACACATTCAATCAAACATGCAGACAATCAATATGACCCAGTTTCTGCCTCAGTGTCAGCAGAGAGCCACTGTACAGTGAGGTACAGTAGGACTTTATATAGAGCCTTTTTACAGTGTAGTAGACGGTTAGACCCATCAGCCCTCAGGAGATGGTGAAAGCAGCACAAACATACAAATGTTTTCTCTATGAATGTCCTAAAGAAGCCTCTCCACACTGCATCATCCATCCTATTCACTAAAGCCTCGCTGTTTTCTACGTTTGTGTTGTTATTTTGAGCTTTTTCCTCTGGAGGCATGAGGTGTGTGTGTGTGCTGTCGGAGAGAAAAGGGGAGGGGGGCTGACGCTAACGTTAATAGAGACGGACTCAGGAGAGGAAGAATCTGGATGTGGGGATGCTGGATTATAATAATATACACACAAAAGCCTGAACAATGATAGGCTGACAGGAATACACACACATTAAATCTCTCTCTCCTCCCTTAGTCTTCCTCACCCATTCACTGTCTCAAATCTGAGTGGGTCTAGTTTGGACTCTAGCTCCATCTAGTGAGAAGAAATATCCATCAACTTAACTACTGTAGTAGTGTGGTTGAAGATATCTACAGGCGCAGAGCAGGGCTGTACCTCCATGTTTCATTCAAAGGCCTTTATATGAAGGCTGACCCGAATGCTTTGAAGCTTCGACAGAGCTAGAGCTACACAGCTCTATAACCAGTAATACAGCTTTCCTTCTAGTTTAGCATTTTATATAGTATCTGTTCGAGAACAGAGTGTCAGTGTGGAACAGTTGTGTAAAGAAGCTTTGGACATAAATTGAGACCCCGAACATTATGATTCTCCATTTGGCTGTTATATCATTACACCAGGTACACCAGGTAGTGTACCGAGAGCACAGCCAGTTACAATAGAAGTATAAAATCGGTATTTGCATAGCCAATACTGATTGGCTCTAGTCTAAGGTTATAATAGTTAGATTTTTCAATTAGTCATTATTTTTATTTTAGTTTTAACTTTTCAATTTAGTTTTTGTTCATTTTTACTACGTTTTCAGAGAGATTTTGCTCGTTTTATTTTGGTTTTAGGTTTAGTTTTTATATATATTTAGTTTTAGACGAACAGTAGTTTTAGTTTCTTTTTTGTTAGTGCCAGCTATAGTGTCTCAGAAGTATGTAGCTATATATACATACAAAACATACGTTTGGAGAACTGTGTAGGAATGGCCTTGATGTTTAATCTTCACGCGACTTCAGTGTCCGATGTGAGTGCGTGCGTAGCGCCATCTCAAGTCTGTTCAGTTTCTGTGGTTCAGTGTCACGAGATTTGACGTAAATTCGTGCAGATTCCTTTTTTTCCGCTAGTGACATATCATAACTAAAAAAACTAAAACGGAAAGTAAATTTATGTTCATTTTTATTTTATTTTATTTTTTAGGCAATATCGTTTCTGTTTCCTTTGAATTTTATTTAAAGAATATTGTTTTTATTTATTTTCAGTTTACAAACAATATTTTTCATTGTTTATTTTAGTTTTAGTTTCAGTTTTAGTTTACAATAATAACCTCATTTCATTTTATTGTAAAGAAAAATTGTAGCTCGCACACTTTTCTAATATATAGTATGTTATTTTTTATTCTATGTTCATATTTTATATTTTCTAAGCTAGTTGTAGTAGTCTGGTATAGCTATCTATCTATCTATCTATCTATCTATCTATAATAACCCTGCTCTGGACATCTTTATTTCGAAAAATAGACTTGACTAGACGCAGGTTGGCATTCTGACAACAACAAGTCATACCAAAATAATTAGACACTGTTTGGGATCATGCATTTGGGAGTGTCTTTGTGCATGAGTGTGTGTGTGTGTGTGTGTGTGTGTGTGTGTGTGTGTGTGTATGAATTACCTCAATGGCCACCGTCACCAGTATGAGCTGTATGTCTGATTCGGGAAAGTAAGCCTTGACTTGTGGAGACATGCCTATCAGCGAGCAATTGGTCACAACAGCAATCACGCTCATGGCCTCAAAGGCGAGCTGGACACAGACAGAGAGACAGTTATAGGAACATGAACCTTGCATTAAAAATAAAGAACATTAGGTTATGTGCTTAGCTTTTCTAAAAATAACATCAACTGCCTCCTTTGTGTCAAGAAAAATTTGAGAAATCCATGAAAAGTTGCTGAAGCATTCAGCATGTGTGTCTCACCTGCCAGACTCCTATGTTCGCCGCTGGGTCAGAGAAGGGTCGTTTGAACACGCGACACATCTTGAAGGCGTCGGAGTGAACCTCTGTGATGTTGTTCAACACCACCAGGACGGCAGCCAGAGGGTAGACGCAGGAGAACAGACTGACATATCCAAACAGCAGGAACAGCTCCAGGTAGTCATCGAAGGTACCCTGAGAGAGGGAGGCACAGATGGAGGTATTCACCTTCACTCTGAAGGTCACATAATACCAAAATCATCTAAAGGCTTTCAACTGCATAAAAATAGACCACGTAAACCTACCAAGTAGGTGCTCATGTCGGCCTCCAGCCGGACCTGCTCGGCCAGAGGAAGCTCTTTGTCATCCAGAGTTCTTGCCTTCTGGACTTTGCGCATCATCTTCTTGTTGCGTCTCCTCTGGAGCCAGTAGGGCAGGAAGGCCTCCATGAACTGATTCAAGATCTGACTGGTGATCAACAAGGTGGCCAGACTCTGGATACAGACAAGAACAGACACCAGGTGGATTGAGGGGAGGAAGAGGTGTTTAGGGGAGGGGGTAGGATAAATGGAAAAGGAAAGTAAATAAAAGTGAGGAAACAGAAGAAAACCACAAAGAAAGTGAAGGTAGGAATTAAAGAGGGAAAAAAGAACACAGGGAGGAAAGGTGGTAAGGTGTAAAGAGGGAAGTGATAAAGGTATGAAGGAAGGAAGAAAGGAAACAGAAGTAAATTAACAAAAACAAAACAAGGAAACAAACAAGGAAGTACATTAAATAACTAGGACTGTCAAAGTTAACGCGATAATAACGTGTTAACGCAAATTTGTTTTAACGCCACTAATTTCTTTACGCATTAATGCAACTTGCGATCTTTAGGTTGTACTGGGCTCAGTTTTAAAGCTAAAGTAAAGATACTGATATCATATGAAACTATAAAACCAGAGGAACCCATTGGTACCAACCATGTCATACTAGCTAGTCATGAAGGAGGTTAAATAACGCTCCAAACTTACGCTAAATTTTAGCGAGGAAAAACTGTCATGGCCATTTTCAAAGGGGTCCCTTGACCTCTGACCTCAAGATATGTGAATGAAAATGGGTTCTATGGGTACCCACGAGTCTCCCCTTTACAGACATGCCCACTTTATGATAATCACATGCAGTTTGGGGCAAGTCATAGTCAAGTCAGCACACTGACACACTGACAGCTGTTGTTGCCTGTTGGGCTGCAGTTCGCCATGTTATGATTTGAGCATATTTTTTATGCTAAATGTAGTACCTGTGAGGGTTTCTGGACAATATCTGTCATTGTTTTGTGTTGTTAATTGATATTCAATGCTAAATATATACATATATTTGCATAAAGCAGCATATTTGTCCACTCCCATGTTGATAAGAGTATTAAATACTTGACAAATCTCCCTTAAAGGTACATTTAATTTGAACACATAAATAACGTGTGATTAATTAGTGATTAATCAGACAGCCCTATAAATAAGAAAAGAATAGGGATGAAGGGGAAGGAAGAAGGAAGAGAAGAAACCTTGAGAGAATAACGGAAGGATGGAAGGAAGCTAGGCCTACCTGTCTGAGCAGCACCATGTCTTGCATGACGAAGGCGATGTAGAACAGCGATGCGAAGCAGTTGAAGAAGTTGAACTACGGGGAAAAGAGTCAAGACAGCCATGATGAGTGTTGACAAGAAGAGCTGCACTCTGATCACTGAAGGATGAAATTAGCAATGTTACGGAAAGCATAAATATGTGATTTATACTCACTACTAATACTTTGAGGACCAAGTGATTCTGATATGAAGACTCTAGCCGGTGGTTTTCTAAGATACAAAGAGGGGAAAACACAGTTGGAACATGTCAGTAACACAAATGAAGAGCAGAGATCCTCAGCTCTTTTCATTTCGTCCTACAGAATTATACACTACTACTCACCCCACTCAGTAAGGAACTCCGCAGCATATCTGTAGATGAGGTTCATGATCTCTATGACCACAGCGTAGATAATACTGGGGATGAACAACAGTATTCCTGTCCAGAATGTGGGCTCCGCATCGTGGATTGACATCGCCCATCCCTCCATTATGAAGTAGATCATCATGATGTAGAGGGACAGGTAGAGGCAGAGCAGGACGAAGGGCAGGGACACCAGGTAGACACGCAGCTGCCTCTTGGCGTTGGGGTAGAGAGGCTCCTCGCGGCCCGTCACAGGGTTGAACCCGAGGACGCCGTGAAAACCAGGCCGAGGTTCTTCGAAGGCTTTCTTCCTGCTCAGTGTGCCCCAGCGGTAGGCCAGCGAGGCGCTGCAACGCTTCCACAACTGGTGGAGGAAAGGTTGGGCACAATGTGTTATACTCCTTTCATTCATCTGGCTGCATTATCACATTATTATTTTAATAATCCCTTAGATTGTTAATTCCACTTCAGGTGATTAAGTGATTTATAAGCAGATACAATCACTGTCCATACCTCCAGGATAACAGTGCACCAGACCAAGTTGAACGCAGCAAAGATGACGTATTTGTCGTAGTCCTCCCAGTCAAACAGATAGTAAGGCACTCCGATGAGAGCCATAGGCACCAGGGCAAAGGTAAAGTACTCCAGGAAGCCAAAGTAGAGGGCCTGACCCTCACCATAGTAGTGTCTGATGTCATCTGCGGATAGAGAATGGAGAAGACAGTAGCGTGGAATGAGAACGTGCAAGTCGGTCAAAAATATGACAGGAAAATAATCAGAAACTGAAGAGGAATAAAAAGAGGAATAAAACATCCATAAAGGTTGAGAATAACTGATGGAGCATTATGTAGAGTAACAACCTCTGTACATCAAAACAATGAACAATAATGGGGACTGTGTGTGCTTATCTCTAGGGCTGTCAGAGTTAACGCAAATTTGTTTTAACATCATCTATTTCTTTAACGCATTGATGCAATTTGCGTTTTTTAGGCTGTAACGGGCTAATTTTTAAAGCTGTAGTGAAAAAATCTTAAGGAATCCATTGATACCAACCATGTCATCCTAGCTTGTCGAGAAGGAGGCTGAAAGCTCCAAACTTGCACTAAATTTTGGGGAGGAAAAACTGGCATTGCCATTTTCAAAGGGGTCCTTTGACCTCTGACCTCCAGATATATGAATGAAAATGGGTTCTCTGGGTACCCATGAGTCTCCCCTTTACAGACATGCCCACTTTATGATAATCACATGCAGTTTGGGGCAAGTCATAGTCAAGTCAGCACACTGACACACTGACAGCTGTTGTTGCCTGTTGGGCTGCAGTTTGTCATGTTATGATTTGAGCATATTTTTTATGCTAAATGCAGTACCTGTGACGGTTTCTGGACAATATGTCATTGTTTTGTGTTGTTAATTGATTTCCAATAATAAATATATACATAAATTTGCATAAAGCAGCATATTTGCCCACTCCCATGTTGATAAGAGGATTAAATACATTTAGAACAGATACAAAATGTGCGATTAATCGTGATTAACTATGGCCAATCATGTCATTAATTGTGATTATATATTGTAATCGATCGACAGCCCTACTTATCTCATGAGGTTTCACAAGACAACAATGAGAGACAATAGTACTTCTTCTACTTACCAAGAGGCTGAAGGGAGAGCTTCACCTTTCCGTACCAAGAAAAAGACAGCTTCTTCAGTTCCTCCCTCTCATGGAGAGGAAAAACTTGGAACAGGATCCCCTTGGACAGCAGTCTGCGAACTAGGATGTAAATAAGATAAATAAAAATAAAACACTTGTCATTTGTCATTACCATACATATCTGCTTTAGCATAGTAAGTCCTGATGAATGAAAACATTGTGTGAAGGTGGCTGGGTGAAGTTTGAATAATTTGGAAAACGATTCACTGACTTTTTTTGAGTGACGTGAAAACAGCTTTGCTGCGTTTTTATCCCTGGCTTTTGTTTGTCTGAACTCACTTTCCCAACCAAATAAACACGGAGCTTCATTTTCTAAATCAAGGACAGGCAAACAATAGCTGTGAGCCAGCCCATTGTACACAGTGTACTGTCTATAGCAATCATTTCTATTGTCTAACACAGAGTGACTAAATATAAGTACATGAAAGCTCTATCGCTTCATCTGCCATTTCTTGAGTGCATCATTTGTCGAAAATGATTACATTCCGCTTTAACACGATTCCTCAAATAAAAGGCGCTGAATGGAGGCACCCTATCTCCACTGCAAGTTCATTGCTTCCTTATCGCGCTTTGGGAGTATTTCACTGCATTTGCATATTTATTGTTTCCATACTGCAGCCACGGAGAGAGTGAGAGAGGGACAAAGACGGAGAGAGTGAGGTACAGAGCTCAGTCTGCACCAAAGGAGAGGTGGAGGCAGAGGAGTGCTGCCTTCTTTTCTTGCAGCTTCAACATTTCATTACTGCTAAAAAACTCTCCGATATACTGGAGGCAAATGGAGATGTGCCACGATAGCTGCTGAGATAGTAAAATCTGAATTAGAACATCATCTGCTACAGAAAGAAGGAAAAACACACTGATTATGTCAATAAGTCAAATTCACTATTCAGTGGCTATTGTTTGTTAATTGGTTACCATTATGGCTGTGTACTGGCAAGAAACTGGCGATACGTTAGGCATCATGGTACAGGGGTTACAATTCAATATATTGCAATTAGGGCTGTCAATTGATCAAATTTTGGTGAGAAAAAACTGTGATGGCCATTTTCAAAGGGGTCCTCTGACCTCCAGATATGTGAATGAAAATGGGTTCTATGGGTACCCACGAGTCTCCCCTTTACAGACATGCCCACTTTATGATAATCACATGCAGTTTGGGGCAAGTCATAGTCAAGTCAGCACACTGACACACTGACAGCTGTTGTTGCCTGTTGGGCTGCAGTTTGTCATGTTATGATTTCAGCATATTTTCTATGCTAAATGCAGTACCTGTGAGGGTTTCTGGACAATATGTGTCATTGTTTTGTGTTGTTAATTGATTTACAATAATAAATATATACATACATTTGTATAAAGCAAGAATATTTGCCCACTCCCATGTTGATAAGAGTATTAAATACTTGACAAATATCCCTTTAAGGTACATTTTGAACAGATAAAAAAATGTGCGATTAATTTGCCATTAATCGCGATTAACTATGGACAATCAAGTGATTAATCGCGACTAAATATTTGAATCATTTGACAGCCCTTTTTAAAATATAAAAAAGAAAAAATAGCAGCAAATCCTCACAGATGAGGAGCTCTAACTGTAGAATGTTTGACCTTTCTGCTTGATAAATGAATTAGATGATTAACCTTTTAACGATCTGATGGCTCGCCAGCGGGCCCAGCCAACATACATTACTGCCTTTAAGAGGCTGTAGCCGGCTCAGTTGTTGTGACCTCTAAGATAATCACAGCCTCGTGATACTTCACTACCACAAACTAGAGACTTAGAGCATTCAGAAAATGGATGGCTTTCCTAGCTACATTGATAATAAGGGGGTTTTTGAGCAGTTTACACAACAGAAGTGCTCGCCATTCAAACCCAGAAAAATCCAATTCTTGCAGAAATCTCCAAATGTCAAAAGTTTTTGATACCAAATCACAGCATGGCTTTTTCTATGGTGTTCTTCAAGGTTTTGGTGTCTTAATGTGGCATTTTGGCGGGATTATTGATCATTTTTATTAATTCTCGAGTGGTAAAAAAGGTTAACTTTAGCACCAAATCTGCGTAACAAATGGCATCAACCCAAAAATTGCTGCAAAACCTTATGAGACATAAGTGAGGATAGAAATGCTCATCACATACTTAAATCATAATATTCGTAGCCCTTATATACTTTCACAATTCTTTTAATAAATTCATGTTTGGGGAAGAGTTAATTGATCAGAATGGTATCAAAATGGTTGACAATTAACTTTCTGTCAGTCTACTAACTGACTAGGGGTGGCCGATAAGGATGGAATCTCCTATCATGGCATTATGTACAATATGTATATTATAGTAAAATGTCTGTTTCTGGATAGTAATGTCTGCTTCAGTCTAATCCAGTGTGTTAAATACCAGACACTGATCATCCTATCTGAATGTCAAAGTGACAGGCTGAGAGAGGTGGATAGACACTCACTTATAGATTTCCCGGGGTAAAGCTTGACCTGGCTGTGTCCTGGTACGTGAGTCTCATCTTTGGCCCGTAATGTGTCCAGCTCGTGTTTAATGATGTACTGACACTCAGCCATGCTGAGGAAGGAGTCTCCGTCCCCTGGAGAGACACAAACACACATACAGCCACCGTGACATTCACAACAGAGGCATGTTAAACAGCTTGGAGGCTGTGATAGTGAGGCCAGTGAATTCAAACTGTGACCAATACTGCAGTCAGAGTGCATCAATCGCACTACAATTCATTTTCCAGCTCTTTTGATTTTAGAGCACTTTGCAAGACTCCGGGTTGTGATGATTAGAAACACTGGTTATAATTCAGCAATAATCTTGTAATATCAAATGGCTTTGACTTTTTGGTGCCACTTTTTTTTTTTTTACTGGGACCACTACAGAAAATTGCAGATGAACATTTAATATCCAGGAATTCACATTTTAGACACCACCGTTCACTATCCCTGTAACAATGGCCACAATTTAGACCATTGACCATACACGGTCCAGCCATATACTAGGTTTTAACCTAGTCTTGTTACATTGTCATTTGATAGATTGGTATACATCGGACCGGCACATACGGGTACTTTGTAGAAAGTCAAAGCCGCACCCCTTTTTGGGGGATAGAAAACCAAAGACTTCAATGCAATTTGACGTCTGTTCGGATTGTAATTTTGACAAATTCGTGTGCATTCATCTCTTGTTATACAAACATTTGTTTTTATATACGTCTACTAATTATTTTCTGATCTTGCCTGAACCTGAACGTTCGTGATACCTTAATAAATAAAGGTTGATCGCCGTGACGTCCCTTCAGTCTTCCCCCGTCCAACACAGTGGATGGATATTACTTATCCAGACATCTCTACATATCTGATTGAATCCCGTTAGGCTAAGTGTTGTCTGTAAATAACCAACGTGTTAACAGCCAACTGTTTGATCTATAGGCTGAGATTTAGTTGGAGACGACAGTCTGATGCTGCTATAACGTTAATGTATGACTGTATCACTGCAGCAGCCTCCCACTCAAGCTAACGTTAGCTAGCCATGCTAGTCACTGTCACCAGCATCAGTTAGCCATTTAGCACACTGACAGTGAATATTCACGTATGGCATGAGCCTCAAATGTCAGTGTGAAAGCCTCGGTTAACCCCCTACACAACAGCTTTTCATCATTTTCTCTCCTGTGACGGCGAGTTTCTTTCCCCCAAAAGGGAGCGCAGCCTCGGAGATGACGCCATGCTGGTCTGGTCTATAGCTTGGAGCCATAAAGTTCCTCTATTAGATCTTTTTAGGACACAGCAGGGGAACAAATCAGAGATCAGCGTTTTTGGATTTATTGTTGGTGCAACCAACTACACAGCAACTCTTCAGCATAGCGTTATTATTAATACCGGTTTGTTTAAAGTAGAAGTTTGGAGACATGTTTCAACTTCTTCTGTTTACTCTGTTACCGTCTACGAGGGACACAGGATTGGTTTCCCCCAAAAATGGGGCGTGGTCATGCGAGCCTACTCTGGATGACGTATTGCCTGTCTGATGTATTATAAATATCGATGACGGCTGCTTTAGTTAAGACTTTATTCTACAGCAGAAATACTCACGAGACAAACAACAGCTTCCTCCTGGACTTTACCTTTAAAATCTTTGAAGTTGTGTTTGTTGGCGCAGGTGAAGCCTCTCATGGATCCGTCGTTGAACTCCTTGAAGAGGCCAACGTCCTCAGCGCCAGAGAGCAGTCTCGGCCTAGTTGCCCCCACCAGGAACATGTTTGGATTCTCCTTCTCCTGAGCCTCGACCCCGGGGCCCAGCTGCTCCACCAGCAGCTCAGCACCTGGGACAAATGACAGGGTTAATGACACTGAATGTAACGGACAAACAGTGGAAACAAATTAACTCTGACTCCCACACCTCCATTCTGTTGTTTGTCTCGTATCCTGCTCAGTAACCATGCGATGGCTTCCTCCTTGGTGTCTGAAGCCAGCTCCACCACCACCAGAGGGGTGAACCTGAGGCCACTGCTGTCTGGTGACGGCATCTTCCCCTCTCCCTGGGAACCTGCACAGGAAAGGAGACACACAAAATGTGCTGTAAGAGAGGATTTCATATACCATGTGTATGTACATAACAATTGATATGATATACTATCTTAATAAAACATATAATTTAAAAATTAAAATAAAAATAATAATATAAAATTTGAAATTGTCAAAGTTAACGCGATAATAATGCGTTAAAGAAAATTCATTTGAACACCGCTAATTTCTTTAACGCATTGACGCAACTTGCAATTTTTAGGTTGTAGCGGGCTTAGAGTGAAGATACTGGTAATATATGGATCTAAAAACCTAAGGAATCAATTGATACCAACCATGTCATCCTAGCTTGTCGAGAAGGAGGCTGAATAACGCTCCAAACTTGCACTAAATTTTGGGGAAGAAAAACTGGCATTGCCATTTCCAAAGGGGTCTCTTGACCTCTGACCTCAAGATATGTGAATGAAAATTGGTTATATGGGTACCCAAGAGTCTCCCCTTAACAGACATGCCCACTTTATGATAATCACATGCAGTTTGGGGCAAGTCATAGTCAAGTCAGCACACTGACACACTGACAGCTGTTGTTGCCTGTTGGGCTGCAGTTTGCCATGTTATGATTTGAGCATATTGTTTATGCTAAATGCAGTACCTGTGAGGGTTTCTGGACAATATTTGTCATTGTTTGTTGTTAATTGATATTCAATGACAAATTTTTACATAAATTTGCATAAAGCAGCATATTTGTCCACTCCCATGTTGATAAGAGTATTAAATACTTGACAAAATCTCCCTTTAGGCTGCATTTTGAACCGATTAAAAATGTGCGATTAATTACAATTAACTTTATGGACAGTCATGCAATTAATCACAATTAAATATTGTATTCATATGACAGCCCTACCTCCCACATTTCCAGCTTTGAAACTTTGCTTCAACATATTGTGGGCCTATAGTGGGCGCTATTGTTGCTGTTGTAAATCTCTCATGTAAAATAGCAAACAGAAAGAGAAGAGAACAGGGAAAGAAAGACTGTCATCAGAGCAAAGTCAAAGTAAATACTCTGGAAATCTCCACGTCTCCAGTGTGCACAGTGCACTCCCAGCAATCAGGAGATCTTATCATCAGCTACTGTGACCTACTGTACGGGGTGAATGAATCATGTATTCATCAGTGGCCTGAGAAGTGACAGAAACAGCTGACAGAAAGGGAGGGGCTGGAGGACAAGAGGAGCGACGCGTAATAACACGACATTAGTGGCATAAAAGTGTTGTTGGAAAGCGTAAAAGTGTTGTTGGAGAGCTCAGTTGCTACAGGAGAAGTCTGCAGGCTGACACCGGACCGACGAGGCTACTTCTTCAGAGCTAAATCTCAGTACTCACCCGGATCTCTGTGTCTGTGGAGGAAACGGCTCCGTACCCAGCCTCGGGGCTGATCTGTGAACAGTCAGATTAGATTAGAAAGGACATGTCTGTCTGTGTGTGTAGTTTGGAGGCTGAAGGCTGCTGGCTGCACCCGGTGGTGGACTGGAGTCATGTTCTCCACGTCACAAGAAGCAGCGCAGCGAGCTGCAGCTCTCTGTCACACCCTCCGACGGTACAGTCCAGCAGCACTGTTACTGCTAAAGTCAAGTCACCATGAATCACAACATTCATTTAATAGTTCCTGTTTTTCAAATTGTCTCCTAATCTAGATATTCAAAATGCATTTTTGTTAATTGTATTTTATTGTATTGTTTTTATTAACCCCTTCCTATTCCGCCCTCTTTATTAGAGGGTAGTTGGAGGTCAGGGGATGTTCTAGGGGAGATTAACAGTAGATGTCACATAGAAGTGATCTGAAAGCTGAGAACGTGAAGATTCATTTGAGATGCAGCTCAGCACTGTGTGTCAAGTTGTTCTAGTCATTAATAAGAAATAAAAATGTATTAATAAATAAATGAATTAAAATAAAGTGTAGATTGATGAGTGATAGAAGTATATGATGGTCATCCCCATGCTCTATTATGTCTCATAAATTGTTGCGGCAATTCTTGGGGTGATACCATTTGTTACACAGATTTGGTGCTAAATTTAACCATTTTTTACTACTGGAGAACTGATAAAAATTATCAATAATCCCTCCAAAATACCACATTAAGACACCAAGACCTTGAGGAACACCATAGAAAAAAGTCATGCTGTGATTTGGTATCAAAAACTTTTGACATTTGTAGATTTCTGCAAGAATTGGATTTTTCTGCGATTGGATGGCGAGTGCTTCTGTTGTGTAAACTGCTCAGAAAACCCCTTATTGACAATCTAGCTAGGAAAGCCATCCATCCTCTGAATGCTCTAGGTGTCTAGTCTGTGGCTGTTAAGTTTCATGAGGCTGTGATTATCCTAGAGGTCACCACAGGTCATTTTATACAGTGAGGTCAAGTTTTTAAAAAAAATGGGCTAGTATGGGGACTAACATCATCACACATGAATACAGTTGGGCTCATTGGATCCACACGAGTCTCAGCTTTACAGTGATACCCAATTTATGTAATTCCACGACTGTTTAGGGATCCCAGTATGCAGAAATATTCAAATACACCATTTTAGAATATGCAAAAATAACACATTTATACTGCATTCAAAAAACTGCATGTGATTATCATGAAGTGGGCATGTCTGTAAAGGGGAGACTCGTGGGTACCCATAGAATCCATTTTCATTCACATATCTTGAGGTCAGAGGTCAAGGGACCCCTTTGAAAATGGCCATTACAGTTTTTCCTCGCCAAAATTTAACACAAGTTTGAAGCGTTATTTAGCCTCCTTCATGACAAGCTAGTATGACATGGTTTCTTTACTAAAACCGTAAAATCACAAATTGCATTAATGCGTTAAAGAAATTAGTGGCATTAAAACAGATATGCGTTAATGTGTCGCGATTGAAAATTTGGATATTTATTGTACACAGGTGGAAAATTTGACCTGATGTCCTTGCTTGAGCAACAGTGAAGGACACACTAAAATCAATAAGGTTCATCCTCTAGGGATCACAAATATCCGTAATATAATGTAGGAAGATCAGTCCAGCGGGAGTGGGCTCCTGCCAACAGGTGGGGGGGGCCCTGAAATATCACCTACGGTAAAATATAATAATAATCCCTGGCATCTTCCAGGCCCTCATCCGGCTCTGGGCCTTCTAAATCAGTGCCAAAAATATGGGCCCTTCCTCTTTTAATACATCCATAGATGCACCATGTACAATTAATACCTCTTTCACACCAATGACCAGGGTTGGACCAGGGTTATCTGACCCATGTTAAAACCTCCCATTGTTAATTGAAACCAAGCCAGTCAACAGGGGTTAATCCCTTATCATGACAATTCAGATACGACCTGGTTCACAACCCTGGACGGTTGCAGGAGAAGCACAGGGTGGAAGTAATAATCACATTAATTATGGCACTCTTCCAGTAAACCATGTCAGTGAGATAACACAGGCAGCTAAATGTTTTACAGCCATATCATTTATGGGACTTAATCAATGACACCTGTGATTTTTCATGCTATGATATGTGAAATCAACATGTTTTACATTGAATTTGAAAATGACAATATTTATGTTAACATAGGCTAATTATAGTATTATGTCCTCCTTGAATCCTACTGTAGCTGGTTTAACGTTGGATCTACAATAATTATCTGCATTGTAACAAATACACTCTATTTTATGATAAACTATAAGATATTTTAAAAAGGGGAGTAGTCCTTCTTGTATTTGCAAAGCTGTTAATAAGTTGGAAACATAAATATTCAGCTAGTATTGAACCTTTAGAAGAAGTACAGTAACCTTAAAGGTTTCTGGTGACTCATAACAGCAAAACTAAACACGTTAGTGCACAAAAAGCTGTCAAAATAATGTGTTACATTGAATAGACAACGCTATATTATCATTTACTACTCACCAGCTCTCTCTCTCTGCTGACTGAGCAGCAGTGCTTAGGAAGTGTTTACAAGGGCTACTTCCGCATTGCGTCACGCCCTGTAGCGGGGTGCGCTTGTTTTGTCTCACAGCAGAAACGGTTACGATGAGCGGGGGACGGAAGAGTGAGCGCACCGCCCGGTGGAAATGTTTCGAAACAACAAATCAAACGTTTCCAATCATTCTGACTCTACGTCAGAGAGTCTCGGGCCACCTGACCGCACAGTATGGCCGAGCAAGCGGTGACAGAGACCAGAGGGTGAGTATCTTCATTTAACACACGTCTCCTGTTTGTGACAGGATGTACACAAAGGCAGGCAATATGTGGCACATTCAATAGGTCACATCCGAGTCTGTGTAATGCCGAAAGATTTCTGCATGTTGTTAAACACCTGCAAAGTTATAGAAGTTGTAATAAGTCAAACACTACTCTGAAGTTCAGGTAAACACACACTAACTAACTAACTAACTAATAACATGGTGCCCACTGCTAAGACAGAGGTGTTATTATGACACTAACATGTTGTCAGATAGAACAGCCTGTCATAGTATTATTACCACTCTTACCATAGAGGGCAAAGTTACACTTTGTAAGTTTCTATCTGACACGGATCAGGGGCGGATCTAGAGCATGTGATGGGGTGGCCAGGCAGACTCAGAGAAGGGTGGCACATTTAAATAACATGCAAAAATTGCAGCTCTAAATTTAAGGTAGTAATGAGCTGTATATTATCAATAACAAAATAGTTTTTTGTGTAAAAATGAATGTCAAATATGCAACTTGTAGCAACAACAAACACTCCTGTTTTTCTCCCGGGGTCACAATTCTCCCGTATTTCTCCCGATTTATGACAAATTTTTACACTTTTATTCCTTTTCGTTATCTCAGCCTGTTTCTGGAATTGAATAGCCTGTATAACCCCAACTGTTTCCAAGCGGACGACAATACAGCTGCACCAACTGTTGTTTCCCGGCGAAGGAGAGCAGTCTACGCTCGCGACACAGCTCAGTTTGAGCTCATGTTTAAGCTGCGTTCACCACAGCGTGCAGCGCCCAAAGTTGGGCTTTGCTCGACACAGCGAAAAGCCGTCGTGGCGCGACTCAAGCCAATAGAAATAATGGGTTTCAGAGCGCAGTGGTGGCGTTGTCACGTTGTGTCTAAAAGGACCTTCAGTGAGTGAGAGACGAAAAGATATATGGAGAGTACTAAGAGAAAGAAATAAATAAAGGCAGATGAATATTAGTTTATGCCAGAGATTCACACGCCAAGTTCACACCAGAGGGGCAAATTATTCAGTTTTCTTTCCTGGGAGTTAAAGGTACAATCAAAAGTTTAACATAAAAATGCTGTTGCAGTGTACTTATTATTTTCATTCTTAAAAAGTCACCAGAATGCAGGAAACAAAGTCTCTGAAACCCCCGGATCCCCCGTTAGGGTTTTGAAATCCTCCCTTTTTTTAAGGTCTCAAGGTTGGCAAGTGTGATAACAAATAACTTACATTTGTACAAGCACATAGCCTATTGAAAATTCAATGCAACAAGCGATACAGTTTTACACCATAGCACAACTTCATTGACAACTGTGGCAATTGTCTCTTGAGCCAAGTGAGAAGCTGTAGCAGAGTGTTACGCAAGCTTTTGTGCTGTGTGTAATATGTTTTGTTGAAGGCTCTCCTCCTGTCATCTTGCACTGTTTGAGGAAATACCTTCAAATGTGGTTGTTTTGGACCAGATACCATGATATGTCTGGGAGGGAAAAAGGGATTCATTTTTAAAACTACGAGTGATACGTGGTTGTTAATTTATAGGGTGAGTTGCCGTAGCTCCAGTGGGTGTAAGTCTTCCCCAAACAAATAAATGTCAATAAAACTATTGATATTTAATGTCTTTCTAATACCACTAAATGCTTCAAAACTATTACATTCATTATTTATTTATTTATTTATTTATTATTATTTATAGTCTTATTGTTTGTTTGATGTTGTTCAATTCTCCATGTAACATCCACCTATAGGCCTATAGGTTTTATAACAGCAGTAACATTGTAAGTGGTAAAATGACTGAACATGGGATTGCACATTTAGCCTTGAGTGTTTCCTACATCAATAAAAATGATTTTTAGGCCTTTAAACAGACTTTTCAGTGTCCCACATTACGGGCATGACTGTCCCACATTAGAAAATCAAGATTTGTCTGAGAAAACGTGACATTAGAATACTGACATGTCTACCATTTCTTTTATGAGTGTGTTATCTGCATTTTCTTTTTATGGTTTGATTAGGACACATCCTGGGGATTTCGGAGTGGTGTTTTGGATTTAATGTATTGGCTTCATATCACAATATATTTCAGAAATCTGAAATGCAAAAAATGCCAATTCACCCTAACGTACCATGCATTAAGTCACAACAGCAATGATGCTGAATTCCTTATTAAAACAACGTTGTGAACTTCAGCTCATATTTCAGTAATACATTAGATCATCATTCATTTTTATTGAGGCTTATCAGACCTTTATCAGACGTAAGCCACCCCTAGAATCTAAGTGGCCACCCTTTGTCCCCACCCCTGCCACAGATGATGGTTTCGAGAGTATTACATAGTTTGAATATCATCATTTACCACAGCAGTGCTGTAACTGCTCCCTCATCAGGCACTCTCACTGTTCTTTACCTCCATCAACTTTTAGTTTCATTTTGTTCTGGCTTCAGGGTTGTTCAGAGAATGATGTCCATTGTTGGTGTTCACAGTCTGGTCAGCAGTGTGTGGGGCTACGTGGACAGCACAATAAGGTAAGTCTGGTCTCTGACCCCACCCATCCACATATACTGAAGCAGACCCTGCAGGCCTGTGGTTTAGCCCCTTAGATCACAAGACTGTTTAAGATGCAGCGCTGTTTCAGATAAATCCCCTCCACTTAATGTGTTTTTCTTACTATTCCTTCACTTAGATGTTTGAGCTTCACTGTGCAGAATTAAGTAGCCTATATGCAGAGTTTTACATAGTTTCACATTCATCAGCAAAGTTTCTCTGTGCTCACATGAAAGCTTCAGTAGGCAGAATATTTTTAAATCATTGGGAAAAAAATGACATAATAACCTTTCAGCATACTGTAATTCAAGTGTTATGAGAGAAATTTCTGCACCTCCTCATGGCTCTGTTTTCAGGCTTTAAAAAATCTAGCCCGTGACGGGAGACTTTGGCCAATCACAGGTCATTTCAGAGAGATAGCGTTCCTATTGGCTGTGCTCCAGCTGGTGGGCGGTGCTTGGTATTTCCTCAACTGTTCTCAACATGGCTGCCGGGTCACAAACTTTCACATTTTACAGCTAAACAGTACATTACAAGATGTTTCTGAAAACATTTGAGGAGAGAAATAGGCATTACAGTAACATAATATTGATTCATATTTCTTCAGTGCTGCCTAGTTTGACCGTTTGATCGGAGTTTACGAGTGATTGACAGCTGCTCAGAGACGGCAGACTCCAGATCAGCTCTGATTGGTTGTTTTCCTCCTGTCTTTGAAATCTTGCAGATACCATTAGGAGCACCGGAGGACACAGAGGGACATGATTTTTTTTCAGATTGCCTGTCTCATGCACTACTGTCAGGATATAGTGTTCATAGCGTTTTATAAAAAAAAAAAACGTTTTAATCATATTTGCTCCAATCTCGCCTACTTCAGCTTTAATACTCTCATCAATATGGAAGTGGGAAAATATGCTTGTTTTATGCACATGAATGTATATATTTATTATTGGAAATCAATTAACAACACAAAACAATGACAAATATTGTCCAGAAACCCTCACAGGTACTGCATTTAGCATACAAACTATGCTCAAATCATAACATGGCAAACCGTCAGTGTGTCAGTGTGCTGACTTGACTATGACTTACCCCCAAACTGCATGTGATTATCATAAAGTGGGCATGTCTGTAAAGGGGAGACTCGTGGGTACCCAGAGAACCCATTTTCATTCACATATCTTGGGGTCAGAGGTTAAGGGACCCCTTTGAAAATGGCCATAACAGTTTTTCCTCGCCAAAATTTAGCGTAGGTTTGGAGTGTTATTTAACCTCCTTTGCACATGGTACCAATGGATTCCTTAGCTTTTGTAGTGTTTCATATGATGCCAGTATCTTCTCTCTTGCTTTAATACTGAGCCAGCTACAACCTAAAAATCCCAAGTATCATTGCTTTAATTTTGACTGCCCTAGTTTTATTTTACTTACTTCATGAAATAGAGATGAAACAAAATAGCCTAAAGATGAATTTGGTCATCAGTGTTTTTGTTGCAGCTTTTCTCTCTCTAAACCACACCGCGTCATCAGAGACTGCCTATGAACGTAGGGAAACACCCTCTGTTTCATACACTGAGCAGCTGATGCAGAGATGACAAGATACAGATGATCAGATCAGATATGGCGCTCTTAAAACACAATAGGTGCTAACATTCAGTCCTCATGCTGCCCTCTGCTGTTCTATTTTCCCGGTACGGACTAAATCCCTCAAGCATAGTCCCACACTGCAGTGACACCATGTAGTTCTGTAAGTTCATGAACCTGATGATTTAAGTTTTTCTGTCTGTGCAGATGGTGCTGGATCCCCAGCTGGTTGCCGTCATGGTGTCCCACCTCTCAGGTCCAGCTGCAGACTGCAGAGGACATGATGCTGCGATGTAAGGAGCAGCTTCTCTAACTTTTAATTTTCACATGTCAAAATGTGGGAGCTGTATTAATGAAAAGAGGAAAGGTTGTATTGTAGTAATGGAACGCTTTCCCTCGTGGGCTGCTGCTCCCAGCTTTCAAACCGGAACCAACATGGCGGCTCATTTGGAAACTTTTATATCATGAAAATAATTCAGCGAAATGTGTTTCTGAAAACATTTTATGCGAGAAATAAGCCATGCAGTTGATGAATCTGTCTTTACTCTAGATCAACAAAGCTTAGTTTAAAAGTTTCTAGGGGAATTACAGAGGCGGTGAGTCGCGTCGGACGCCCCTGATTTGCATAAAGTCGCCTAGACCTCAATTTTATGCAAAATGGAGCGGCCAACATGACACCCCCGTCGCACCACCACGCTACCAGAATGCATTGCACGCCTGCTTACATGGACAATGAACGGGAAGCGTGGAAAGGACGGAGTCTTTCAAAGAACCCTTAAAAAACCCTTTTCTTCCAAGAAGGGTTCTCCAGAAGCAAATGGTTCTGGGTAAAGCCTCAGCCCTTCAGGAAGAACCCTTTCTGAACCCTTATTCCTCTCATGGTCTTAAATATACACCAATGCACTGTTGCCTTGGGCGGGTCTTGTGCGTAACCGTCATACTCAAACAAGATGCCCCTTTAGAAGCAACAATAATTGGTCAAATCGACCAACTAGAAAGAAGAACACAAATGACATCATGTAAGAGTGAGGCTGTGCAGCTGTATCTTTGACTAATTTAATTTCTCTGTTTCAGTTCAAAGAAATAATCGCTCCGTTTTTAGCTCTTCATTTCTCTCTTCCCTTTCCTTTCAGGTGTAAACAGCACTTTCTCCAAACAGTACGTCCCCATTTCCAACGGCAACCTGTTGTGGACCCTGACCTTTAGCAGTGACCGTGTCAAAGACAAAACCCCCGTGGTTCTGCTCCACGGGTTCGGTAGTGGCGTGGGCCTTTGGGCTCAGAACCTGGACGCTCTCTCCCAGCGTCGGCCCGTCTTCGCCGTGGATCTGCTGGGCTTCGGACAGAGCAGCAGGCCTCTGTTCTCCACAGACGCCCGGGAGGCCGAGGACCAGTTTGTGGAGTCCATAGAGCAGTGGAGGGCTAAAATGGGACTGGAGTCCATGATACTGCTGGGTCACAACCTGGGAGGATACCTGGCTGTGTCATACTCTATTAAATACCCTGACAGGTGGGTGCAGATTATGGGATTCCTCTTATCTTACTGTTGGGGTTGTTTTTCATTTTAAAGGGATCTTTTCTTCTTTGGTGCTGATCTTGGTGATATGAGCTGGGTGATAAATGTTACACTGAGGGCAAAGCAGTTCAATCTGAAACATTCAGCAAATTAGACTTTTTGACAGACACTGAGAGGTGGAGGGTGGCAGGTTTTTGTAATATTTCATATTTATTATCAAGACCCAAGTTATAATAAAGCAGAATAATCCTTTAATCGCGACTGTTCTCAGACAGAAGAACAAAGAAGCAGACCGTGCCCAGAAGGAGGAAAAACCACTCCGACGTGAATAATGATTGTGCCCTTCAGTGTTAACACGGCTGTAGTGAAACATGCCAGCATGTCTACAGGATATAGTTGTAGCCGTGTGCCTGGAGGTGCTGGCAGTCTGTGATAACAGCAGTGTCCTCCAAGCCTCTCTCCTCCCACTAGACTCTATCTCTCCTGAATCATCTCCTCTCGCTGCGTCTCCAGCTCCGAGCTTCCAGCCGGCACCCGGCTCTCCCCGAGGGACGTCTGATAAAATGTCCTCAATCTCTTATCACCCTCCTTCATCAGTAATGCTAAAAAAAAAAAAAGTCCCTCTTCCTGTCCTCTTATTGTTATCTCGGTGTTCCAAATAGCCTTTATGTTCTAACAGGAGATGCTTTTAATCAGGGACATACTGTATGTCCTTATTAAGGCGGAACCGTGCTCATTGTTCATGTTATGGCCTAAAGAGAGAGTTTGCTGTTTAGTTTACAGGAAACATAACAGGTTACAAATGGAGGACCTTAAGATCATTTGTACTGTTGTACTGGCAGGACATGTGATGCAGTTGGCATAGATTTTGTTTTTGATGCATGGGCAGTGTGTCTATAGTGTTCCCTTGCTCTCACCCAGTGCATGTGAGGATGACTGTGGATAGAAAAGATGAATTATTGCTATTTCATTCATTCTTAAAGTATAACTCCAGTTTATTCCAATTTATTTTTATAACTTTGACCATCATTCCAATTGGTTAAAGGGACTCGGGTTGTGGCTGACGATCGGACCATACAGTGTGAGCAAAACATAAATCTTGAGCTTTGTCTTTGCGTCGCAAACGATCTACTCGTACAGTAGGAGTAGGAAGTACACGACAACATTTCTAAAAACCGTACAGTGCATGCCCAGCTTTAAAATGATACAAGCAGTTTACTTCATTCAATACCCATCATATTAATGGAAGCTGTGTGTGTGTGTCCCACTGGCTATAGCTAATCGCCACCACACTGCACAGCGCACATTCAGGGGGAGTAAAGGAGGAAGTCAGGTGACGTAGTATAAAGAGCGAGAGAGTCCACATAGGGAGGAGGTTGGGGTGGATGGATGGGTCAAAAAAGACAGAACTTTCACTCATGCTATTTTCCTGGTTTGCACTCAGGGCCTTGCTGCTGTATGATGTGTTTGATGCAGTGCATCAAAGCCAATGTTGTTGCTGATCATTGACATATCCCAGACTGTGAAAAAAAACTAGCATTTAGATTACAAAAAAATATCTTTTAGTGTTTTTTTTTACAACTGTGGCATTATGTAAGCAATTTAAAGGGTCAATATTCTGAAATTCAATGAATATTTGGTAGTTATGACCAGGGCTGATGTTGATTAAAAGATTGAACTCAGTGAAAGTGGATATATTTTATTATTTATATAATGTATTTAGTGTATTGTAATTATTATTGTTAGTAATGTGTTCATCTCTGGCCTACAGAGTGAAGCACATAGTGCTGGTGGAGCCCTGGGGTTTCCCTGAGCGGCCGGACACAGTAGAGGCAGACCGTCCCATCCCGGTGTGGATCAAAGCCCTCGGGGCCATGTTCAGTCCCTTCAACCCCCTGGCTGGCCTCAGACTGGTTGGACCGCTCGGTAAGACTGGAACAGCAAGGTGGTAAAAGATGCTGCCGGCAAAGTGAGATGAGATGATCTGTAGTGGTTGCAGGACAAATGGGGCTAGATGAGTGTAGAGCAAATTAGTATCAAACAAAACAGACTAATACACTGTTCATTTAAATGAGAAATATGAAAATGAGAGGAATATGAATGCAGGGTATGTAAAAGAGTAGCTGAGCATCTGTAGTATACTGAGAGAAAATAAGATATATGAAAATATATGCACACTGAATGAATGAATAATAATGTTGACTATGGTTGAATCAAGACTGTAAAAACAAAAGAGGACATGGTTAAAATGGTTTGCATCTAGACATATTTTTTAAGGCTGTCGTTTTCATTTAAAATATGTATTTATTTTTACATTTATTGTGATTAATCGCACATTTTGTATCTGTTCAACGTGTACTTTAAAGGGAGATTTGTGTTTCAAGTGTTTAATACTCTTATCAACATGGGAGTGGGCAAATATGCTGCTTTATGCAAATGTATGTATATATTTATTATTTTAAATCAATTAACGACACAAAGAATGACTAATATTGTCCAGAAACCCTCACAGGTACTGCATTTAGCATACAAAATATGCTCAAATCATAACATGGCAAACTGCAGCCCAACAGGCAACAACAGCTGTCAGTGTGTCAGTGTGATGACTTGACTATGACTTGCCCCAACGGCATGTGATTATTATAAAGTGGGCATGTCTGTAAAGGGGAGACTCGTGGGTACCCATAGAACCCATTTACATTCACATGCCTTGAGGTCAGAGGTCAAGGGACCCCTTTGAAAATGAAGTTTAGAGCGTTATTTAACCTCCTTCACGACAACCTAGCATGACATGGTTGGTACCGATGGATTCCTTAGTTTTTCTGATTATGAATTATGCACTAATGAAAACATAGTTATGAATATTATATTCCATTTCTGCTAATAGATCCCCTTAAATGCTACACACTGGCCCTTAAATGTACAGAAAACTAGTGTGACTACTAATTAAAACTAGTCATATGATGAGGACTTGATAGCACAAGAATTCTACTACAGCTGATTTCTAATGTTTTGGTGGAGACTTTGAGGAGAAATCAAGTGAAAGCGTGGTTCCATTTGTGCCCTCCAACCCTCCTTGTGTCAAATGTAATGAAGCAGCCTTGTCTCTTAATGGGTACATGCTCGGTTTTGACACCTGAGCGTCCCCTCTGTGGCCCCTGCAGGGCTCACTCTGGTCCAGACTCTGAGACCCGACTTCAAGAGGAAGTTCTCCTCCATGTTCAGTGACAACACCGTGTCGGAGTACATCTACCACCTGAACGTGCAAACCCCCAGGTCTGTCTCCGCTGCTTTTCATTTAATAACTGTAATTGAAGCAATTTATTCATTACCCTTGTTGCAGCCATTTGTTAACGCTAAAGTTCTGCCTTGTCATCAACATCTGAGTTAGTCGTTCTGTATTGTCTCAGTGGGGAAACCGCCTTTAAGAACATGACCGTTCCCTACGGCTGGGCTATGAGGCCAATGCTGCAGAGGATGGACCAGCTTCAGCCCGACATCCCCATCACCATCATCTACGGGTCCCGCTCCAGCATAGACAGCAACTCAGGCAGCACCATCAAAGGGATGAGGCCACACTCGCATGTGGAGATCATAGTAAGTTCATGGTGTACTGGATGAGAGAATTCATGCACTTCAATTTCATTTTTTCAAGTCCTTCTGATTTGTGATAACATAACTTTTTACTATAAGTGTTTTAACTGTCTGAGACCCACAATAGACCTGTTTTTGTCTTCTTTAGGGTAGTACAGGGGGTCTTTAGGGGGAGATAGCAGGTCAACAGTAATTTGAGATGCTGCTCAGAACTGTGTGTCAAGTTGTTCTAGTCATAAATCAGAAAAAAAACTGAATTAATTAATTATTTAAAATAAATTGTAAAAGTGTATCAGGGTTTTGAACATTATGATAGAAGTATATGATGGTCATCCCCATGCTCTATTATGTCTCATAAATTGTTGCAGCAATCCTTGGGTTGATATAATTTGTTACACAGATTTGGTGCTAAATTTAACCATTTTTTAATCTGTCGAGAGTTGATAAAAATGATCAATAATCCCTCCAAAATACCACATTAAGACACCAAGACCTTGAGGAACACCATAGAAAAAGTCATGCTGTGATTTGGGATCAAAAACTTTTGACATTTAGAGATTTCTGAAAGAATTGCATTTTTTGACGATTGGATGGCGAGCACTTCTGTTGTATAAACTGCTCAGAAACCCCCTTATTGTCAATCTAGCTAGGAAAGCCATCCATCCTCTGAATGCTCTAGGTCTCTAGTTTGTGGCTGTAAAGTTTCATGAGGCTGTGATTATCCTAGAGGTCACCACAGGTCATTTTATACAGCGAGGTCAAATTTAAAAAAATGGTCTCACTACAATGAAATGGCTACTATGGGGACTAACATCATCACACATGAATACAGTTGGGCTCATTGGATCCACGAGAGTCTCAGCTTTACAGTGATACGCAATTGATGTAATTCAAGGCTGTTGAGGGATCCCAGTATGCAGAAATATTCAAATACACCATTTTAGAATAGGAGAAAATAACACATTTATACTGCATTCATAAAAACTGCATGTGATTCTCATAAAGTGGGCATGTCCGTAAAAGGGGAGACTCGTGGGTACCCATAGAACCCATTCACATATCTTAAGGTCAGAGGTCAAGGGACCCCTTTGAAAATGGCCATGCCAGTTTTTCCTCGCTAAAATTTATCCTAACTTTGGAGCGTTATTTAACCTTCTTCCCAACAAGCTATGACATGGTTTCTTTACTAGAACCAATGGGTTCCTTTGGTGTTCTAGTTTCATATGATATCTGTAGCTTCACTCCAGCTCTAAAACTGAACCTGCTAGAGCCTCTGAAAGACAGTAAAGTCAGTCGGGATCGCGGGTCTCAGAGGGTTAAAATGTGGTTCCATCTTTTGTTTTCTAAAAGCAATGAAGCAGTAAAACCTTCCTGTTTCTAACCAGACCATCCGTGGCGCCGGACACTACGTATACGCTGACCACCCGGAGGACTTCAACAACAGAGTTTTGCAAGTGTTTGATAAAGTGGACCAAATCACAGACAGGCCCGGTTACTGAACTCTGGAGTAAAAGGGGAGCACCAATAACAGACTTCACTGGAGCAGCCGCTGTTGGAAACACACACACACACACACACACACAGGGTCCACCTCCTCAAGGCAGGAATAAGGAGTGTATTTTTATAACGTGTGAAAACACTTCAAGAGTGAATGGATACCTGTATATCTGCTTATTGTTTGTGAAGAAATACAATAAGACTCAGTGTTTTAGGAGAGTCATTTCTAAGATATTATATTTAGTCACATTTTAAATGATGTCAATCTGAAACAGAATCGGTGTCATTCAGAAAGCTCGGTTACAGTGTCGTGTGTTTCCTGTTCACCCGCGGTCTGTGGTTCTGATGCAGACAGGAAGCGTTCTTTTTAGTACATCACTGCATCAGCACCAGGAAGCAGCTATAGATTTATCTGCAGCCAATAATAATCTGTTTTATAGCTGTCTGTCCTCTCTGCTAGGTTTCTTTTGGGCTTTCCTTTCTATCTCCAAAGTTCATTTCAATTGCATTAATTACGAATGTGAACTCAGATTAGCTCTAGTCTAATGCAGAAAAAGCTGAAGCTGGTGCACAGCCCTACAGGGCAGATTTGACAGGAAAAACATCTTACACCATTTGAATGCATCATTTAAAGGTGCAGTGTGTAGGATCTGGCGGTATCTAGCGGTGAGGTGAGGAGATTGCAACCAATTGAACCTTAGTCCGTGTGCCAAACGTGAAGGAGAGCTACGGTGGCCGACGCAAAAATGTGAATGGCCCTCTCTCTAGAGCCAGTGCGTAGAGTGTGTGTGTGTACATGGGAAGTGAGTGGTGAAGCAAGAGAGAGAGAGCGGCAGCGAGGGGAACGAGTAACGTTATCGACTTCGGCCCAAACTGGAAAACTTAACGTTAGTTAAGTTTGAAACATGGCAGTGCATCATGGCGGTGCATCATGGCGGACTCCGTGGAGAGAGGACCCGCTCCCTATGTAGATATAAATGGCTCATTCTAAGCTAACGAAAACAATTCTTATTATCAGGTGATTATACACTAAAGAAAACAAACTTATTAATATTATATTCCATTTCTGCCAATAAAGCCCCTTAATTGTGATAGGAAAGTTGCGTCAATAAGCATCCTTCTACAACGCAAAGGAAAACTCTGAACCATGGTAACCATGACACCAAGTCAAAGACTATAAATGCACTTTGAGTTTAGATTATTTCGCCACACAACTATTCCCAAGGTCAAAAAGGAACCTCCATGCTCATAGTGAGAAATGTGACCCCCCCACGCAAGACAAGATTTACACTGTATGAAATGAAAAGGGGATTATAAAGTCATGTATTAAAAAAATCAATCAATAATTTATCCCAATTCAGGGTTGGGAGCGTTACTTTAAGAATGTAATCCGATACAATTACTAATTACCTGTTATAAAATGTAATAAGTAATCTCATCAAAGTATCAGCGAAGGAGTAACGTTATCGACTCCGGCCCAAAGCAGGAAAAGTTAACAGAGTTTGGTTTGTCCGTTCTGGGCTACTGTAGAAACATGGAGGTGCAACAAGGTGGACTCCGTGGAGAGAGGACCCGCTCCTTCTAAGCAAACGAAAACACAACAATTCTTATTGTCAGGTGATTATACACTAAAGAAAACAAACTTATTAATATTATATTCCATTTCTGCCAATGAATCCCCTTAACTGTTGTGCGGAGGCAATAGAAATGCTCCCAGTCTCGCATTTAGCACCTTGAAGCATTTTAGAGACGTGTTAATGGACTGCATGTTCTGTGAACACAACATGAATTGTGTTAATGGTTCACAACAGACGGATGCTGTGCTTATTGAGTTTTTGAAAATGTGACTACAGATTCAAAAGGATGTTAGCGTTTCAGTCAGTAACTGCAGCGTTCCACTGTAAATTCAAATTATCTCCGTACTAAAGAAACCAGCCAGATCAATGGAATCTCATGCCTGTCTACCTCTAATGGTGCTAGTTTAGAAAGAGCATATTTAGTTGAACATAGTTCCTAATTGAAACGCTCTAATGTGTCTATAATATAAAAGGAAGAGAGTTTAAAGAGACGGTAAGAAGAAAGTCACGTTGATGCGTAATTGTGGATGTTCTGTGTCTGCACAGCAACGTTATCATTTGTCACAGGGAAACATGTCTTTGTATTTTTACTGAGCTTCTTGAATTAGTCACTTACAGTTTTCTCTTTTGTTTAGGCTCAGTTCTTGGATGAGAATTTTTTTTTCAAAACAATAACTTCATATCTCTGAACAAATAGTTTGTTGTTCACAACAGATTTTAATTTCTCATTCATTGAAGCAAATTACACGTGTTTTGGCACATGTGTGCAAAAAGTTAGTACAATTGTCTACAATGTTGCACAATAACCTCCTGCAAATGTCTCATTGATCAAAACTGACGAGTGAAATTGTCGTCCTCTTTACAACTTCTATACCTTCTTTCATTTGAGCCGTCACATGCAAAATGATCCATTCAATTATCAAAAAATCTTATCAGACATACATGTATATTCCATAAATATCTGTGACATGGTGTTACGTACTGTGAGGTCTTATAATTTGTTGTTTTTTACTGAACTGCTGCAGTTTTTTGGGGGGTGGGTGGGGGCAGGGTTGTCATTTTAAGGTAAATTTTCTGTATAGTGTTTATACAGTAACTTTACATGAAAGATTACTGTAAAGGTCTATTTTTTTTGTTTCTTCTGTTCATGTAACACATTGTTGCTACACAAAGAAATTTACTGTATACGTAAAAATGTGCATATCCCTTTTCTGTGTACTACAGTATTTAACAGTAAACTTTTACTTACTTACCGCTGAAATTGTAATCTAAAAAGCTCAGTGCGAGACACAAACAGCATTCAGCTGGACAAAACTGACATTCTGGTATAGCACAGTAAGCAGTCGGTGTCAATAAAAAGAACAAAACTAACATTTCCAGGGTTGACTGCCGTGGCGAAAAAGCATGCAAACATTTTAACCAGTTCGGTTCACACGATGACAAGACAACTTTTCATTTTGGTGGCCAGTTTATTGACACAATAACTCAGTTTTGAAGCATGAATGAAGTGTTTTGGGTGATTTACTACATTTTGCAGACATGCAATAGAGTTGTGATGTTCCATCAATCAGTTGTGACAATTGCAGTTTACAGTTTAGAGAAAGTTAAGACTGTTCCAAAAAATGAGCCAAAGCGATTGAGGAGAAACTGTAGTAGTCATTGTAAACACGTAACAAGAATTTTAATTATTTTGCTCCTAAAACAAATATGTCCCTCCTGTGACGGCTCATATTTCTAAATGTAAACACAAATAAAATGTTCACTACGATCGTGGTTCACTTTGCTTCTCTGTCGTCTGTCACACGTGAATAATGTATAGGATTAATTTGTGTTGTGTTTAATCTGCAATGCAACACTTTGATTTAGCCTCTTTTGCTTTTCATTTTAATGGAGCGAGATGAGTCAATATTTCTTTCTCCCCTTTTATCATTTCGGAGCCGTTGGCCCTCTCTGCCAGTGAGAGAAATGAATCCCATCCTCAGTAGTTCCCCCTCACTGCCACTAGAGGGCACTCATATGTAAATGAGGAGATGTGGAGCTTGTGGAAAATGTCCACAGTCTTCCCTCTTTTGCACTAATATCTGTTCATTTCCACCTTTTCTTTTTCATTAGCAGAGAACACACTCTGAAACTAACATCTCTCCACATTGGCACTTACCAAGAGGCTGTGTGAGGACAGCGGGGGAAGGACTCAGGAAGAGGGAGTGTTAAATGGACGGAGGATATGAGGATGTATACATAGTTCTGTTTCCAGCCTCGGATCCAAACTCAACATTACCACAGATATTGATCGTAAAAGACATCCTATCTGTTTTGATTCCCTCTGCTCCGCTCTTTGATCGATACAGGGGAAATATGCAAGCTCATGTAAAAGTATTTCCGAGTCACATGGAGCCAGTGGGGGGGCAGATTGATCCACTCAGCTGTTTGGAGGATGATTGAGGTGAAGTTTCCTCTCTGTGGTACAGTATAGCTGCTGATTAACCTTGGAAACAGAAGGAATCTCATTCATTTCATTTCTTCAGGACTACGAATTTGTATAATATACATCATGCACGGTGTCTGCTGACTCATTAAGAGCCTCCCCACTCACTTAAACAGCAAAATCAGAGCTTTCCTCGGTGGTTTATCAGTTTATTAGCTGGATATCCTGAAATGAACTTGGAGCACACTTCAGGTTACACACTGTAAAGCTACAGGAATCAGGGTTTTTCCTGCATAGAGAATTATGAGACAGCTGCCATCGTCAAATTTCGCATTTTCTCCCTGATGGTGCTCTCACTGGGCAGCGTTTGACTTGGAAAGGCACCGGGATGGCTAACTACTTTATAGCCTACTATTTAAATATAAAAACTACTTAATAATACACCATAATTTATAAGTTGATTTATATTTTGTATTAAGAATGTGAATCTGCAAAGTAGCCAGTAACTAATATTGTCAAATAATTGTATTGAAGTTAAAAGTACAATGTTTCCCTCTGAGATGTAGCCTAGTGGAGTAGAAGTGGGCTAAAATACTCAAGTAAAGTACCTCAAAATTGTACTCAAGTACAGTACTAGCCTAAATGTACTTAGTTACATTCCACCACTGCGAGAACACAACATTGTTTTCAAGAGCACAAGATCTAGCCAAGACTCTTCA
Source organism: Sebastiscus tertius (assembly GCA_916701665.1). Classification (NCBI taxonomy): domain Eukaryota; kingdom Metazoa; phylum Chordata; class Actinopteri; order Perciformes; family Sebastidae; genus Sebastiscus; species Sebastiscus tertius. The sequence continues at coordinate 65,367 of CAKAOH010003680.1, forward strand.
TAGATTCAGCCTCTTAATTTTGCTCTTAAAGTGCACCAGATTGATGCAATTCACTTTAAAATGTAGAAAATGTTCCTCCGGAGGAGCGTGACCCCTCCACCCACAACAGTCTCTTAAAATCCTAAATGGTACAACCTCATTTTGACCCAGGAAAAAACCCTGGTAATGCCATCGTTCCTCTGACGTGAGACTATTCAACACAACGTGGCGGGGTGGGGCCACTACAGACCTGTGAGTCACCCCACTGACTGAGGATATACAACTGATGAGTCACAGGATTGATTACTTGGGTTTTCAAACACTCATGCAGTTGCGGTAAAATCAGAAGTGAAAGTGCTGCATCATTAGAATCATCAGGTCCAAATGAAGGCTGCTGATCTTCTGAGGTCACGAGGGACCAAGTGGAGGCACAGCGGTGAGCAGCGACTATATGTGAATGTTGGTGCAGTTCCAGTCATTTAGAAAGTGTCTGTTTTGCTGTGTCATGCCAAGAAGCTTCTCCAGCAGACAGCTATCAATCATTTAGACTACAGACTAACGTTACCTAGAATAACTCTGAAGATCAAAACATAGAAATATGTGTAATATAGGAGCAGTGGTGGTTTTAGACCATTTGAAATAGGGGGGCCCGGCTGGGTACCAAAAATATTAAGCCCAACTATTCAACACAGTCTCACGGCAGTTTGTGAAATAGTCACGAAATTTAGTTTATTTGATTTGCGTACATAGACACAAATTTCCCTTTTTTTTCGTGAGGACTTTCAACAATGTATTTTTTGTGCGTTTTCCTCCGAACGTCCAGCAACACATGACGCACGTGTCAATTTCTGCTCCAGTCTTTTTAAAAATAAAACTACTTAGTTAGGTTTAGGAAAAGATCGCAGTTTGGGTTAAAATAACTCCAGAAGTGCTGTAATTTAAATACGGAAGTTACGTGACAAATAAATAAATAACTTTGACTTGTGGTTTCACACGGGACACAAACACTGGCCCCTACCCATCCACCCAGATATCCTCCCTTCGTGGCATTCGCCACTCTTTATACGCCCCGATTCACAATTACGTGGATTACATAAGAATTGATTTCGTGCTGACCATCTCAAATTTCTTTTTTAAAAACTCTTGTCTATGTACATGAATCAACACATTCAATTTTGTGACTATTTCACGAAAAGTGGTTGTTGGTCATTATAGCAACACGTTTTCATACAAGCATACATTTTGGGGTGTAATGTACAAAATAGGAATAAGTAATGTATCAAATACTCATAATATTGAGTCAGAGACTAACGAACACAGAGTACAGACTAAACAACCAGGCCTGTTTCCTCTACGCATCAGCACCATTTTACCTCAATACATGAATCTGCCTTTAATATACTTGTCATTAACAATGACTGGGACAGTGATTGTGTCCAGAGCTGATATGAGTGAGCGGAGGAGGAAGAGGAGGAGGAGTTGGAGGAGGAGGAGGAAGAAAGGCAGAGGGAGATGGAAGAAGAGGCGGAGGAGAAAGACCTTTTACTCTGGAGCACAGACCAGGCCAGACCAGGCTCGTCTTGTCTGGGTTGCTAGGAAACCGGCAAGGCGCCTGATCTAATTTATTAAATTCAGCCTCTCGCCTCCTCTATATCTCTCTCTTTCTCTTCCTGTGTCTGTCTCGCTCGCTCACTTTCGGCCTCCATGCTGCTTTCCCTATCAGTCGTTATCTTTCCCACCCTCTAAGGCGCTTATCTCCCTCCCTTCCTCTCCTCTCCTCACTCTTTCTCTGTTCTCTCTCTCTCTCCTTCTCTCTCTCTCTCTCTCTCCCTCTCCCTCTCTCTATCAGGCGCTCCCCAGCTGCATGTGTGTATGTGTGGATGTATCTTTCTCTCTTTCCCATCGTCCCTCCATCTCAGACCTCAGACAGCGTATCCTCTCAGGCTGTGCGGCAGTGCCACCCCCATATCTTTCACACCGAGCCGTGAGTACCGCCCTCAGGCAGGCCAGACCTTCTGTGACTTACCGAGCACACAAAACACACACACATGCAAACACACACACACACACACACACACAAACTGCATTACCATTTAGACTGTGACTTTGTCTTGCTTTGCTCTTGGAGCCGAGATTCATAAATGTTGATGCATCAGCCGTTCACTCTGAAGCACTCTGCTGTGCTCATTGCCTGAATTATTCAACATCGCCATCGCTATCTTCAACCTGATCAATGATCGTCCACGTTCAAGGTGATCGATAAAGGAGGAGGTACACGTAGGGAAGGCTTTTGAGTGTCTTTGCCAAGGAATAAAGTTGTATTTTCTTCCCGATAGAAACACCAAACGTATGTATGGTACGTTCTCCAGTTGGGTTGGGTGATCGTTTCTATTTTCATATCGTCCAGTTGTGTTTACTCGAAATCAGCGATAGGCGATACAATTGCCAGAGGGGGCAGCGGGAGTAGGAATGGCTGGAGGGAGGTTACGTCACAGCATGGCAGTGAAATGCCAGCATGGAAGACTTAAGGCCCTAACACACGAAGCCGACAATCGTCCGTCGGACAGTTTGGGACCGCCGGTGAGCGTCTGCCGGCCTAGTTTTTTCAGTGTGTCCCACACCGCGTTGGAGGTGATTCAACGTGCTGAATCGGCGACAGAGCCGGCAGAGCTCTTTGGTGAGCGAAATCACTCTGATTGGCAGTTCAGCTTCAGTGAACGAGCAAAAAACGATCGAAACGGCAGTGAGGATAGCAAAAAACGAGTGACGTCAAGAGGAAAAGCACAGAAGGCTCTTCTCATTTTTCATCTTCATCTCGTCCGATACGTGAGGTGCATAGAGCGGAAAAATGCGAGGCGTTCAGCAACGCAAAAGCAGCGAACAAAAAGCTTCACTCTCATTGAAAACGATAGAGAAGCGAAGTCCCGCCCCTTCTGGTGGATCACCATGGGACCTTATTTCGGAAAAAATATGAACGGCAGTCAACGGAGAGAGATAAATATATTTTTTTAATCCCTTTGAAATGCGCCACGAATCACACATATGATATTTGTCAATTTAAAAGATAATTTTGCAAGTCAAGAAAGTCTCAGTTTTGTTGTAAAGCTGTTGAAGTATCAGACTGTGAAAATATGTAATTAGTAAGGGACGTCTCTCTGAAGCTACGATGTCTGTGTGTTTCCTACTGGGATGAACTCACACCAGGTCCAACAGGTCTGATCGTTCTCTCTCCTCCCGGCTGATGAAAACACCAGGAGTCGCTGGATAAAGACATCAGGTCAGATAACGGTTCATCTGTGCGTGTAACATAAAGCTACGTTAACTATATAGCTAGTGTTGGTGACGTATATTGTGCGAAAAGAGAGATGTAGTTCACTGAGCGGTTTCACACAAAACTAGATGACACCATGACAAACTGAGACTCTTTTGACTTCCAAAATTACCTTTTAAATTGACAAACATCATATGTGTGATTCATGGTGCAATCCAGACGGGATCAAAAAATATTTGTCTCTCTCCATCGACATTCCATGGGGTCCACTGGAAGGGGCGGGACTTCGCCTCTCTATTAGAAAAAGCTGCCCAAGGCTGCTAAAAAGCGCTCCGTCTGGTCGGGGGCCTAACTCTTTCTCCTCACTTCCTCAAAATGTGTTTAAGCATCAGTGGAATAATCTGTTTCTCTCTCTCACACACACACACATACGACAGCCTGCCTCTGCCCCTTCACACAGAGCCTGGCATGCACATTATAATTGGAATCTACAGTCATAAAATGGAAAAGATGTACAAGGCATCACAGAGAAGACAAGCCACAGTTACCCTCCGCATCCCGCTGCCAGGAAAGAAGACAGCTGCCCCCTGGGAAATGTGGTTCTTCTCATCATCAAGGGTGTAGTCGATCGTGACCTCAGCAGAATGAGATCAGTGGCACCACCATATAAGGCCCAGTCATCATTTTGTCAGCCACGGTGACACAGCAGACTGGGAGGTAAAGGGGAGGTTACCCAAAGGTGCCGTTAGCCGCTCCCAGCCCCACATGAGATGTGAAGCCTCAAAGCATCAAAAGCTCAGGAATAAAAGGCCATTAAAACGCTTGTTAAACCAGAATCTTTAGCTGTCCCCTTACCCGTTTCATCCCACCCCGGCTCTGGTCTCTGAATCATCACCACCCTTAGGTGCTCCTGTGTGTATGACAGAATCAGAGGGTGATGAAAAAAGAGAAATAATACCCACCCACTGCTCTGTAATGCCCCCGGGGATGTGAAGGCTTGAACAAAATTTGAATAAGAAGATGTAGTAGCTTGTGTGGGTGTGCTTCCATCCGTGTGTGTGTGTGTGTGTGTGTGTATTTGCTTCTGATTTTTTGTGAGTGTGTCCATAACATGGGAACTTAACTGCCACGGACTAAATGGAGGTGGAACCTTTATTACTGATTTTTACGGATCCGGGAGAGTGAAAACACTGAGGCTGTATTTGAAACCGCCTACTACTACATACTACTGAGGAACGCAGTATACAGTACATACTGCGTTTCTCTGTATTATGCAGTATGAAACAGTTAAAGCCTCCCTACAGCCCGTTTTACTTCCTGTTTTTTGGTTAACTTTATTTCTCAAACAGAGAATGGGGGTGCGGTTAATAGTCATACGTAAGTCATTACCATGGCAACCAGATTGCATCTTTTTTCAACCCAGTTTAGATGAATTTACTGTTTATCAGACCACAAATGAGACAAGAATTAGTGCAACACGCCAACTCTCTCTCACTCGCTCTCTTCTTCACCATCTCCTCCTGGCGAGGCGGCCGTCTGGCTGCTACTGCACCAAGGCGCCTCACCACTGCACGCCACACGCCGCATGCCGCACACCGTCCACAGCGCACCTGAGGACAGATAGACATGTTGCCGTGGTCCGCTGTTTGAAATGCAGTTTCAGGACGTTTTGGAGGTGCACCATCCACCAGCACCGGCCGCTCTCGCCTCAGCTCCAGCACCGACACCGCACCGGGCTTTACTGTGATTCGTTTATTTCTCTAACGGGACTATTCTCTTGTTTTCTGTGCGGCTGAAAGTTGTGCACTGCCCGTCGTTCGGACCTCTTAGAGGCCCGCAAACCTCCAAAACAGAATTGACTGCTTTCTGTTAATTTATCTCCAGCAGGAGGAGAAGGTAAGAGTGAGAGAGACAGTCAGTGTGTATGCTAATTCTGTTGGTGGGATTTCGTGTAATCTACTGCGTTAATTTCAACCACACACACAAATGCTATTGTTAGCTAATGCAACAAGTTGGTTTAGCTTGGGGGATGATGTATGACCTGCAGCTTCTACTATAGTCAGACGTCATATTCTCATTTTACCAACAACCTTCTTTTTTTTCTAACTTTGAGCACAAAATTAAGTTATTTGTCAAAAAAAGGCAAACAGTGTGGCTAATCAAGTTAGTCAGGAAATGACTCAAATAAATATGAAATATCATAGAAATGACAAAATACACTGGAGGGGCTTTAAATCGATTTATTTTGCAGTATGCTAGACCAGGCTTTAGCCCTTAAACCAGCTCTTAAAGCACTGGACAAAAAACAACAACACTTTATTGAAAAGTACAACTTATTGAGCTTTGACTTTTTTTTTGTTTACAACCAATGTTTGTTTACTTCATAAGATACTGCAGGTTTAGCTCCACCACCCCTTAAACTATTTATTCTAACAGCTCATGGTGAAGTGAGACAAACAGGATTATCAACGAGGTGAGATGGTAAATATAAAACCTTGATCCACAACATTTACTCAAACTGCTTTTTTTCAGCTACAGCAACTAACCAGTGGACTGATCTCCCTCCAGATATTAGAGTAATGTTAAAAAGGGTCATGTTGTCTCAGCAGGAATCTCTCTGCCTCGTCAGAGTTCCTGTATTTATACCCTTCACCTTAAAGACAGGTGCTTCATTCAGACAAACGGAGTTCACTCATTGGGCGCACGATGAAAGGAGGAGGGACAGGTGAAAACAATCACACAGGCGGGAAACACACAAGGGCAAACGAGACAATGAAACGAGACCCAAAGGTGAGTTTACCAAAATAACACAGGAAATAATAACTGAAAACATAATCTTAGAGGAGAGCATTGAGCAACTAGTTTATCTGTTTGCCGTTCAGCCAAACAAAACAGTGAGCCGAGAGGATTCATCAAGTCGTGTTGTTTTAATAAAGAAGGCTAAAGGTGACATTCAACATTGTTTTATGAATCACTCGTATGTGGGTTTAATTTAGACAGCAAAGGCGGACTCTGCCAGTAACACTGAAAAGACTATATAGAGAAGCAATTACAGAATGCAAATACAAAAAGAAATCTGAGCATAAATCGTGGCAAAAAAAATAAATAAACTGTAGGTTTGATATAATTCAATCCTGGGGGTTATAACTTTTATCATATTTTCAGGTGATAATACACTAATGAAAACATAGTTTGAATATCATATTTCATTTCTGCCAATAGATCCCCTGAAATCCAACACACTGGACCTTTAATGTGAAAATCAGATTATATTTCAGATTCATTATTATATTTCATGTTATCTTTTTGGACAAAATGTCATTGTAACGTTTTTTTTTTCTATTTCTCATTGTTTTAATTAATTTAATTTGTCCAGTCTTCTCTGGTGTTTTGTCTCTATCTCTAACTCTATCGTATTCTATGTTTGTCTTTCCTCGCTTCCTCCAAAACACAATCTTGCCGTTTTAAAAGCCTTTAACGGTGCCGGGGATGTCAGGGGAGCATCACTGCTCCACCGAACAACGCCTAGTTTGTCTCATTGTAATTCCTCACCACCGACAGTACTGCCGAGTTCACAGAGAACTGTCAACCAGATTAATGAATTAGTTCACTGGCCACACACACACACACACACACACACACACGCACACGGGCTACATACACAAAAACACAAACCCGTCTCTTGTCTTAAGCTTCGACTTTGTGGCAAAGCTACTTTCAGTTCTGTTTGAAAGCATTTAAATTCACATCTAGGAGTTTCTCGTCTCGTCTCCGCGTTGACCTGCAGAGGGAAAGAGCAGGATGGCTGGCGAGCTGCAGTGTCACTTTCTATCAGGTTTCATCCATTTCATGCAGATGTGCTCAGAGTCTGTGTGTGGTGTGTGTGCTGTCAGTTGTCGCACAGCATTGCTTCTCATACTGTATAGCCTATGCAAACATTATCAGCATCTCTAAAGCACACTGCAACCTGCTAATCCAAAGTGTTGAGAATGCTAAATTAGCTCATTTTGCATTATTTTTTGGATTGATGCATCATAACTTTTCATTCTGATCTTGTCAATACTGCGATCAAGTTTGTGTGTTATGTTCACTAAAGCCGACCCGTTCTCACTCCCAACTCGTCTGAAACTCATTGAAATACCACCGTTTGGTACGTCCCCTCGGCATCGGAAACCGACACATGGAGGCACCCTTTAGCGACAGTATACGTGATGAACGGGCTTTCAACTAACTCTAATATAAAGTCACCCGCTGCGTTATTTAATGGTCGGAGCAAGTGACGTAGTATTAAGAGCGTGAGAGTCCGTTCAGGGCGGGCGGTAGAGGTGGTGGACGGGTCAAACAAACAAGACTTCCAAACAGGAGACCGGTGTTTGTGTCCCATGTAGGGATGTCACGGTACCAGAAATCTACTAGTCGATACCAATACCAGTGAATTTACACGATTCTCGATACCAATTCGATACCACGGTAAAAACAAAACAAAAAAACCCAATAAATCCCATGTAATTCAACATGTACTCCTTTATTAAAACATTTGAAAATTATAAAAAACAGAGGCATGTAGCCTTTAAGTAATAAATAAAAAGAAACGTCTATTAACATTGCAAAACAGAACAGTGGCATGTAGCCTTCAAGTATTTAAAACAAACTATGTTGTCTGGATGTCTGTCTTTGAGGTGCTTTGCTAAATTGGAAGTATTTCCTCTTTTGGAAAGAAAAGTTTTTGCAAATCTATTATTACTCCTGGTAAATCTGCCTCGAACGCAAAGTACTTCCATACCTGACTCTTGCTATTTGTTTTCTAAATGAGTTGAGGCGGAGGTAGCGCTGCAGCAGCTACCATCTTGCACGTCTCGTGTTGTTGTTTTTTTTCCGTGCTGTTACGGATTTCTTCTTCTTCCTTCATTTTACAACAGATGAGAACACTTGTAAGCGTATACTGACCCCATTAGATCCAGAAGAATCGCATCTCCAGTACCTCCACACCGGTACCAAATGAACATTACCGGCATCAAAGAAAACGAGTACTGTCACATTTTTTTAATTTTGGTACCGAGTTGGTCTGAAGTATCGGTTCTCGTGACATCCCTAGTCCCATGTGAAACTAAAAGTAACGTTGACTTATTTTGTCACGTCAGTCTTTAGTCACATGACTCGTCGGTATCGTCAGTCCTGTGAGTCACGTGAGTCATTAGTCACTGAAGTTACTGAACCATGACCGTTTCCTAACCCTTCCTAAGTGGTTGTGTTGCCTAAACCTAACTTCCTGTGAAAATGGAAGTTTATTTTGAAAATACACACGTAACGCATGTAACAAGGGTATATTGATATACCGTCCCCGGTCTGTCCAAAAGTAACGCAAGAGGGGTACCCCGTGCATCGGTCTCCGAGCGACCAAGCGGCGGTGTTTGACGAGTTTGGAGTGAGAATGTGTCGTACCTGAAGCCCACCGCAGTTCTCCAACATGCTCGTGAAACTGTGGTAACGTGAGCCGCTGTGTGTTAAACTGTTGTACCGCCAGCCGCCGTCTGAATTTTGTTACTCCTAAAAGTATACAAGACCACCTGAGGTACCACGCCGTTGCCACGATTTTGCACTTAGCGGCACAGGGCGTGTTAGTCTCCGATGCCAAGGCGTCCTGACCTGACGTCTGAATGTGACGAGTTGGGAATGAGTTGAAATATACCACTGCACAACAAACACGACCAAAAATGTAAGGTACATCCCCAAAGGGTGTTTGGTTCTTCAGCATTAAAGAGTTTCTGGATGGATCTTTGCACAGATACTAACAGCTGTGGTCTGGTCTTGTGCCGACTGCTGCAGCGTGAAAAGAGACTGAATTATCCAGAGGCCATCCTGGGTGGGATTTTACAGTTTGAAAACTACAAAAACCTGAGCACAAACAGACAACAGAAGAATTCAGAGAAGCACAGAAAGCTTCTGGAACAGAGATGTATTTTTAACTCTCTCTCTCTCTCTCTCTCTCTTTATCTTCTTTTCATTCTCTTACCTTTTTTCCCTCTGCCACCCCTACCCCTCCACATCCATCCCTTTTTTTTCTCCGTCAAATAGCAATGTGTTTTAGCACCAGTGGAAAAATACTGTTTGTTGCCCTGCGGATGTTGTTTGTGCCTCCCACCCCACAGGACTGTTGGTCCTGTTGTACACTCACACACATCCAGGTATACCCACAGATTGCGCTCATGGCAGGCCTCAGCTGCTGTGACATGGCACGGGGAATATGAAAAGCCGAGGAAGGAGTGAGAAAGGCAGAGATGAATAGAAGAAAAAGGAAGTGCTGGAAAGACTGCAAAGTGCCAGAAGCGGAGAGAGTGAATAGAGAGGATGGGGATGGTGGCCGAGGAAAACAGATGGGGGGGAAATCTAAGGAGAAGAAATGGAGAGGGAATGCTGAAGGGAGGCGTGTAGAAGACACAGAGCGGGAGAGATCTTGCATGCCAAAATCAATGCGAAGCTGGCTGTGTCGGGTTATGTGCAAGCGGAGAGAAAACAGAAATACGCGCCTAAAAATACCCTGCGACTACGATCGACAGCAGGGGAGCAGCGAACAAAGAGAGGGGGGGGGGATCCATAATGCATGATGGTGATGGTATTGTATAGGTGGAGGTGTGCAGTCACCCACTCCGGCAGTACACCGTGATATCTCCACGGCGGAGTCGGAGATAATGATGATGGTGATGATGATACACACCTGCCCACAGCGTGTCTGTCTGTGTTGCGTCTCTGTCCGTCAGTCTGGAACTGCTCAGGTGAGGCGCACTGAGAGCCCCCCTGTGGGGTTACCATGGCAACCAGGGGAGTCCCAGCTGAAAGCAGGGATGTTGTGCTGGTGACAAAGAGACAGGCAGGTGTGTAGATGTGCAGGAAGGCAGACAGGTATCCACAGAGAGTTAGGCCTGAGCTGGTGAGAAAAAAGTATTTTCTAACAGCTTCTGCTGGTCAGAGACAGAGGTCATACAGGTCATACAGTCTCCAAACTGTTTCACTCACAAGACGATTACGCAACCGTCTCTCAGTTGTGCCTGGCAACCAGAGGAGAGTTCTACCATTGAGGATGCCAGGTCACGTTTTAGTTTTGCGTTTTAGCCGTGCTCTCCGGATCACATTTGTTCACTCGGGAAGCAGGAATGCTCCCTCGCAAGGATGCTTTTCTAAGACCACAGACCAATCAGCATCCTGTGAGGAGTTACTGGCAGCTACAGGCATGGTTTAGGTGTGTGAGGAGACACGGAGTGGCGATTGTTGGTTCTAAACAACAATAACGGCTCCCTGAAGAGGTTAGCATAGATGCTACAATAGTATTTCTTCATTGAAAGAAGAGCAAAGAACGGCACCGAAGGCTTTTCTAGATAGAAAAGATGTTTTCGCTCTTCTCCTGACTGACTTCGACAAGAGTTTGATTGACAGATGGTTCATCCAATCACCTGCCAAGTATTTTTTAAAAGTATACCTGCCCTTTTCCAAACAGTTTCCAATGACAGCTTCTCAGATGGTTCTGTGTAACAAAACCATCTGGCGGGTCAGGTTACATGACATGGGGGTCGTTTTAAAAACTAATGAAACATCAGTTAATGAGAGTAAAGCTGCTTGATGTGATAGGGAGTAAATTTGAAGATTTGAAGTAAAGTGTCTATTTCATTGCATCTTTACGTCACTTTTTTTAGGCAAATAAATAACTTTGTGTTCTGCCACTTAATTATATTCCTGGCAGTGTGGAGAAGGCTTTGAAACAGCATTTAGACCATGATGTAGAGAGGTAGAACTTAAAGAGAATACAATGCAACCATTAAAGCCTCATACAGGCCCACCTCTACTGTGTAGGGGCGTGTTCAGACTGCGACTGATTAACATATTTTTCAGTTTCACCAGTTAGGAAATGCTTCATATACGTCATGATTTTTTCATTAAGTCTGTTTCCATAACATTTGATTGATTGATACACCAACTTTTCCTCCTCAGACAAGCCCCCCCAAAATTTTCTTTTTCAGTGTTCACTGCGACTTTACAGTGTTTTTGAAAATGTACATAAAAAAAGAGGATAGAAACATTTAATCAAACACATTTAATTAAAAGAAGATTAAGCTTCATTGAGGCTGGGGAGACGTCTTGGCCTTTATCAAAAGATAGAAAATTATACTACAAATTCTGCCTGACATACAGTGTGTCCTGTATTTTTTCCGAAAGGAAACAAGCAAAACATTTCACTCCAAGGGAAATACAATGTGCTTTAAAGAAAATAGTTCAACGGCATTAAAAGTGTTCATGCGTAGAGTACTTCAAACAATCAAATGCTGTTAAAAACACAACCATAACAACAAAGCTAATTAAGCGGGCAGGAGAGAAACACAGTTTTTAATCTGCTTTAAATGATGTTGACGTCGGAGCTCATCTGATGCAATCTGGAATTTTTACAGCAGCTAAGACCATAAAAACTAAAAACAGCTTCACTAACTTTGTATTTAACACTCATTTAAAATCCGTGCAAAGGCAACCATTCAGATAGAAACAACTCAAAATCGGTATCATATGAAGAAAGTCAATCTGTCCTGTCAAAACTGCTGCCCCTCCAGATCAAAAACTATTCTGACATGACTGGCAGGGGGTCACTATTCTACCATTTGATATTTATGCCTTTATAGCTGAAGTAGGCGGGTCAGAGCAAATATGGTTAAAAAAAAGTTATTTTTATAGAACGGTCACTATATCCTGACAGTAGTGCATGAGACCGGTAATCTGAAAAAAGATATCATGTGCCTCTGTGTCCTCCGGTGCTCCTAACGGCATCTGCAAGATTTCACAGACCGGAGGAAAACAACCAATCAGAGCTGATCTGGAGTCTGCCGTCTCTGAGCAGCTGTTAATCACTCGTAAACTAGGCAACGCTGATCAAATATGAATAAATATTCTATTACTGTAATGCCTATTTCTCTCCTCAAATGTATTAAGAAACATATTTTAGCATGACGTGGCCGTTACTTTATGGTGGGAGTAAAGGAGGGAAATCAAGTGATGTTATATAAAGAGCAAGAATCAAACATAGGGAGATGGATGGGTCAAAAAACACATGACTTTCGCCCAGGAGACCGCTGTTTGTGTCCCCTGTGAAAGCAAAAGTCAACATTTACTTATTTTAAGTTATGTTGTAGGGTTGTCAAAGATAACACGATAATAACGCATTAACGCAAATTGCGACTTTTAGATTGAAGCTATAAAAACTAAGGAATCCATTGGTACCAACCATGTCATATTAGCTTGTTGCAAAGGAAACTAAATAAAGCTCCAAACTTACACTAAATGTTGTAGAGGAAAAACTGTCATGGCCATTTTCAAAAGGGGTCCCTTGACCTCTGACCTCAAGATATGTGAATGAAATGGGTTCTCTGGGTACCCACGAGTCTCCCCTTTACAGACATGAACACTTTATGATAATCACATGCAGTTTGGGGCAAGTCATAGTCAAGTCAGCACACTGACACACTGACAGCTGTTGTTGCCTGTTGGGCTACAGTTTGCCATGTTATGATTTGAGCATACTTTTATGCTAAATGCAGTACCTGTGAGGGTTTCTGGACAATATGTGCCATTGTTTTGTGTTGTTACTTGATTTCCAATAATAAATATAGACATACATTTGCATGAAGCAGCATATTTGTCCACTCTCATGTTGATAAGAGTATTAAATACTTGACAAATCTCCCTTTAAGATACATTTTGAACAGGTAAAAAATGTGCAATTAATTTGTGATTAATTGTGATTAACTATGGACAATCATGCGATTAATCACAATTAAATATTTCAATCGATTGACAGCCCTATTATGTAGCCTACGTAAGTTAATTAGTGTACCTTACCTACATTACGTTACGTACAAATATACTTATTTATATCCAAAAGACATCTTTTCCTAAACCTAACTAAGTTATTTCCTGTGATCACATAAGTTTATTTTTGAAAAAACAGTGTATGCATGTAATGAGCAGAAACTGACAGCTGCAGAAATTCATGCTAGAGGGGTACCCATAGAGCGTCATAGTTTAAAGCGTAGGCCCACTGACCAAGCGGCGGTATTTGATGAGTTGGGAGTGACAACGTGTTGAAATACACACATGCAAAGAAAAGAATAAAACAAATTGAAAAAGAAGTACAAAGCTGAATGTTGCCAGGGGTCAAAGAGATCTTTGATGTCAGGATAAGACTTTCTCTTGATTCTCCTGATGGGAGCAGAGGGGTCCGTGGCTGACGACATCCACGGTAACTCCTGACTATACACAACAGACCGTCCAGCCATCTAACGACTCCCCACTGACTCCACAGCAGGTGAACCGGTCCCTTCTGTGACTTTTTTGAAGTGCCAACAAGGAAAGATTTGTTTTTATATTAGAATGCACAGTAATGAAGCGATGCAGCGGCTTTAAAGTCACGTAAACACTCACATTTTGTGGGATCTACTTTTTTGTTTTAGACTTAAAGTGCTTGCTCCTCCTGGTAAAATAGTCATCACATACACATTACTCAGTCATAGCGTTTAAATCTTATCTGTGTATGGCAGTGAGCCACAGCTGTGTTGAACGGAAATCAATAGAAAGTATGTGTTGACTACAGATGCCCAGGAAATACACAAGCCTCAACCATTACCGCTCTGCTTTTTGGGAATGTCTTTATGCATTGCAGAATCAAAACAGCTGTCTATTAGCTAGTCTATTAGCAGCCATTGATATCACTCCACAGCACACCAGCGTTGCCAGATCTCACGTGAGAAACAAGCAACCAGGTCTGTAGAAACAAGCCCAAAAGAAGAAACTCTCCCCCCAAAAAAGCCCAAAATGAGCAACCTTACCTACCGACCACAATATGTATGAATTTATTTTGAATTGCATGCATTTCATTTCATTTTTGCATCCATTTTTAGCTTCTAACTTCACATCTTACTTGTTAACTAAACTTAAAGAAGTTGAACATTAAATTTGATTTTTGCAAATCATCATCGGCATGATGTGCTCGCAGCCTTCAAATGGTCCCCCAACTTGCGGGCGAATCCAATCTTTAAGTCCACTCTCTTTTTCCCAGTCGCTGTTGTACTTTTTGCCATATTTCGCCCACTTAGTACCTGACATTGTTAGCTTAACTCCATCAACCCCGCGGAGATTTGTGTACGGATCCTGCAACAGGACAAACTAGACTGGTATAGAGGAGAGAGACAGGAGCCTAAATAAGCGAATACACTTTAGAAACAAGCTAAAAAAATACGATCTACCAATATTTGTAAGCAACTTTTCAGGAAAACAAGCTTATAATAAGCGGACTTGGCAACTCTGCAACACTCGAGAACATCTACAGGGTATAAATGCTGTAAACATAGATAATATAACGTACAAATGATGCAACATGTTTAGTTTAGGTGGGCCGTAAGCTACATGAACTAGCAGGCTGCTTAAGTATCGAGATAAAGACGATGTGTACGAGAGCACAGAAGTTTGCATGGTTATTTTACAACAGTCTGCTAATGGTTGCACAAGATTTAATCAAGGTCACCACTGTGGATCTGGCATGTGTAACAATGATTTGACAATGTGTGTCACTCATTAGAGGCCGCAGATGGAAGGCATACCTGCCTCTTTCGGATGACTGAACAGAGAGTTAATCAGCTGAAAGGGAAAGTCTGTGTATGGATGCCACATGCTGGAAAGAATCAGACATTTATCTTTGCTCTCGTATACCACTGTCAAAATGTGAAAGAGCTGGCTGAGGAGGGTGTATGGAAGGTGAAAGAGACAAATGAAACAGTCTTTGCACTAAATTGTGCTTCACCATTGGATTAGTTTACATCTAAGTTGTATTTTGAACTGCAACAATATTATGAAGTGAACTAGACTACAAGTGAACTTATAGGTATACTGTTAGTTTACTAGTTATATACTTGTAGCCCGCTTTTTAGTTTAAGAAAGTACACTTTATAATATACTCTCAGTAAACTACTATTTTATTAGTTTTTACTGCAAGTATACTTGTAAGTGTTCTTTAACTTATAGTACTTAGCCAATGATTTATGCATTACATAAATAGACATTTGCTATTTGACTTGATATTTTGTGATGAGATGAAAAGATAAAAAATGAAATTAGTCTTTCTCACATGCCTCCACGGTGAACGGAGAATGTAAAAACTGAGAAAATTCTTGAAGATTTAAAGTAAATTAATATAAAAACATAAACTCTCACACCCTCTAATAGACTACTCTATCAAAAAGTAAGCATAAACCAAATATACTTAGACATTTCTGTATACTTGTCAGTAGAAGCCAAGTATACTTAAGTATCATTTTGTTAAGTATATCTCTGATAAGTACATAAAAAGTGAACTGAAAGTATACTCTCTTATTTTAAGTTTAAAAGAAGTATAATAATAGCACACTTGAATAAACTTCTTTTAGTAAGGGGTTTTGTCAAACATGTGATTTTCAGCTTGTTGTAGAGTTCTTCTCCCAAGTGGCCAAAAAAAAAGCTTTAAAATATGAACCTTTATCCTTTTTGGTCTCTTCATTTTGTATCAAGTGCATCATGGAAGCAAAGGTGTGTTGTCTGAAGCTGTACTTTCATTGTCCAGAGCAGCTCTGCCTCTGAGAGAGACGTCTTTCTTACTAATATTCCAGTTGCACTATTGGCAGGTGTGAATGCATGTGACTATTCAAATGCGCAGCACGGCGTCGCTGAGAAAAGTGTGCATGCACGATTAACCTTACCAGAGAGAGACAAACAGAATGACAGCAGACCTCGAAAAATGTTTTATCCACTGGAAGTGAAACAGCAGCTCTAGACATCAATGTCTGAGCACACACTAAGCTGTGTGTGTGTGTGTGTGTGTGTGTGTGTGTGTGTGTGTGTGCTCCAGACTTTATTAATTTGCCGGTTTGCCAGTGAGTCAGTGTCCATATTTAATAGGTGTGTGGTTTTCTATGTCGCAACCCCCGACACTGTAAGTATTGAGCTGTGATTCGCACAAGGGGTGACAATCCACCAACAGAGAGAGAGCTACACAACACACACAAGTTCAGACACTGAGGCACATGCACTGGTTATACACACCAGCACACAGCACAGAAACACATGAGTCATTCCTTAAACTGCCTGGTATCTGGGGCGATGCTTACTGGACTGTGAGAATTTCAAGAAACAATGAGACATGATGATGCTGCTCGACACTTAACAATTTTGACTCCACGAGTCCACACATCCACCGAGAGACTTTTCCGCCAAGTGTTTATGATAAAATGCATTTACATGATATGGATCCCAGGCAGGGTCTGAAATTCACTTTTTTACTGTCTGTCACTGTGGCAGGCAAGCTTTTTTTTGTCTCCCACTCAGAAATTGTATCTGCCTCTTTTAAACTCTATGTGCTAAATGAAGGAATAACATTTTAGATCTGATGTCATTCAATGTTCAATATATTTGACACAAAAAACGTCATATATATGGTAAATTACAGTGTTCGAATTACACCGTACCTTCCGGGAGAGCCCTATTTTTCTGTACACAGTACTGTACTGTGCTTTGTTATTGTCATCTATAGTGGTTATTTGCTTAAAAACACACAATTCAAATGATTATGATTATTTAAATATTTGCTTTGATTACAAATAATCTTGGCAAGCTGCTTAAAGCTACTGTTAGGAAGTTTAACAGGTCATGATTTTCTCTCTAATATCTATTTCATATTGCTCTGAAAACATCTCCTTCAAACAAATGGATTTATTCAAGTTTCTCGCGAAAAAAAATATTTTACGAGGTTATATTTGAACACATCATGATTAAGATATTTACCTTCACCCAATAGTCATTTTTATTGAGCAGAGCATGAACGCATCATAATGTAACTCAATGACACCTCTGTTAACGTTAGTATCGCCGTTATTTAACCAAGCAGGACTATGCTGCCCACTGGCTGCTAACAGGTAATGTTACCTCTCCTCCTGTTGATTTCATCACAGTTTTGATGTTGCATTATCAGAGACACAATAGGGTGCGTCTCCTCAGGTTTATTAACGCCATACTTTTGAGCACCTTTTTTCCTCTCCGCCGTGGCTCCGGTCCCAAACAAACTGAAACATTATACAGCGTGCGTATGCGTCATTTTGCATGTGTGACTGTCGGAAAGCATCAATAAGAGGAATCGATTGACACGGAGGCACGAGATGCCATCGAATCGGACAACTAAGAACACGTTCTTAATGGGAACCGGTTCTCTATTCCCATCCCAAGCGTTTCCCTGTCTGCCAAAGTTGCGGATGGCCTGACGATTTTATCCGCCACTGCCAATAATGTACCCGCATTTGGCGGGTGCTAATTTCAGACCCTGATCCCAGGTATTAAGAAAGGCTCATACATTTCTTGAAAGCTAAATTATTTAAAGGTCCAGTGTGTAGGATTTGGTGGCAGCTAGTGGTGTGGTTGCAGATTGCAACCAACTGAATTCCCCTCCGCTCACTCCTCCCTTTCCTAGACTGTGGTAAAATGAGCCACCGAGGGCAAAACTGTGGTAATGCCTCGCTCAGACCACAATAACACTACTTTAGGAGCCACAGAATTCAGATGGTGACACCACGGTTTTGCATTCTGCGGCTCACGTTACCGCAGTGTGTCGGAGAACTACGGGGGCCTTCAGGTAACGTAAAAACGTGAAAGGCTCTCTCTCTAGCGTGAGTGTTTTGTTAGAGTGTCTGTTTGGCTAGTCCGAATCAGAGTGAAATTGATACTTTAGGCGACCAAAATGTTATAATTAACTTTCATTTCACTTTTATTTTCACTGTGTAAGGGTTAAAGTTACAAGATGAAAACACGGACAACTCCCAGACCGGACAACGCCATGGTAGCGACCTGTCAATCACAAGGTAGCCACTAAGCCCTAAAGCATACCCTGCTTTATGGTCTATTTGACTCTAAATGGGACCATAATTTACTAAATGAACATCATGCTGTATTGAAGAAGACTTGAAACTAGCGATTGAGACTGTAAACTCATGTTTACAATGTTTACTGAGGTAATAAATCAAGTGAGAAGTTCCTCATAGACTTCTATACAATCAGACTTCTTTTTGCAACCAGAGGAGTCGCCTCCTGCTGGCTATTAGAAAGAATGCAAGTTTAAGGCACTTCAGCATTGGCTTCACTTCTCAGACCCGACGGTAGCCCACTGATACGAACAAAAACAAAGAGGAAATTTGTTCTTATATTGCTTCCTGTAAAAGGCTCATTGTCACGCACACACACACACACACACACACATTCACACACACACACAGGCAGATTAACTTGCTTTTTTCAGTTCTGGGCACGTAGACAAAAACTATACTCACACAGAAGCAGACAGAAATACAAATATGTGCACACTGTACAAACATGTGCACACACACACACACACACACACACACTCACACACACACACACACACATTTGCACAGTACACAACCACAGCTCACTCCCCGCTATGAGTGTTGACCCTGCAGATGTAGGTCTAGTCTGGTGTGCTGAGCTTTGGCCTCATTGCCTTGTCTGCTTTTCATTGGCCTCACGAACAAGTCACACACACACATACACAATATAATACAGCACAAGAACAAGCATGAACACATGTTGCAAGTGCATTTATGTCCAACATCCAAATTGCTTCAGCCCCTCTGCATCTTCAAATAATGTGAATGCATCAATGTGTGTGTGTGTGTGTGTGTGTGTGTGTGTGTGTGTGCGTGTGTGTGTGTGTGTGTGTGTTCCTGCCAGGCCTGCACTAATAGTCTTAATGCTTCCTGAGGAGTTGCCCAGAGCTGCATTAGCCTCTGGATGGGCCATTGATTTGACGCAAAGAGCCTCAGCTCTCCACCCTCCCCATCCCAACACACACACACACACCACACACACACTCCACCCATCCAGCCCCTTAAAGCTCTATATGGCCAAGGCTTCCTGTCTCGCGCCCACGGGGTTATCTCCCCAATGCAATTAAGGTGCTTTAAAAGTGCATTTTCAGGAAGAAGAAGCATGGGGGTAATGAGGGAGAGTGCTGGCTGGACAGCTCCGCCGCTGAGTGCGATGGGAAGCCCCCGCTACTCGCCAAGAGCCCGGCCAGACGCTGAGATGGATGGACACACCCCGACTAAGAGGAGAGCGAAGGGGAGGGGAGGAGGAAATGGATACATTACTAGAGGGGGGAAAAGTGTGTGTGTGTGTAACATTAGACGGGTGGGGGGGCTTATAGTGCAATAATACTTAAAGGGAAATAGGTTTTACTATCATCTTTTTCTGCTACAGTAGGCGCACCTTGATCATTGCTGATGCGCCGATCAATATGCAATTTAAAGTTGATTATATCATTCGACTAATAGGGTTTATTTGGTTAGATTACTCCATCGCATGTCATATTCCATCTATTTCAGGCCCAAGCTCGTCAATTTGTCTTTTCTCTGCAAAGAGACAGCCTCATCTTCTTTTTAGACCAATAACTTTGATAACAGGTCCAGAAGCATCAAAGTGAGAGAAAGACCGGTAAGCTCCAGTTTTATCTCACAAATAAGTGACAACTGGAGCCGCAACTCATGATTCTTTTCATTATTAATCTATGTGTTTCACGTCCTAACACTAGCTTAAAGGGGTTTATTGTTTGTTTGTTTTTTACCGTGGTTTCGAATTAGGTATCGAGAATCATGGAATTTCACTGGTATTGGTATCGACTAGTAGGATTTGTGGAGTTAGAAACAACGATCTTACAAGACCTCTGTAGTTTGCTAAATTAGCTGCTACTGGCATAACACACCTGAATCTCCGACTGAACTTTCGTGGCCGAGTTGGATCGTGGGTAATATAGGCGCCAAGTTTTGACAAGGTTGATGTATGGATTGATGGTCTGGAAGGACCCACCCCTACTCTGCCTCTGATTAGCTATGGCGTTCCAGGCGTCTGCTAAACGCCAACGTTAGTCTTGCTATGATGCTAACTGGCGCTGCGGTACTATACTATGACTTTTTTCAACATACTATACTATGACCTTTTTTTTTCTCGACAAGCTACACTATGACTTTCTAAGGACTTTTTCAACACATTATTCTCTGACATTTTCCGTCATATCATACTATGACAGATTTATGATATTTTTTGACTAGATAGGCCCTGGAGGAGAGTGAATCAGCCATGGCAGCTCACGTTTTTGTTCCCGTAGTCCGTAGGTAGACTACCCAGTCGAACAACGGCATTTTTTTTTTAATTTTCGTATGCTATTTCATCATAACATTTTTTAATTGAACCTTGTAGCCTACCTTTGGACTACAGGAACAAGAACGTGGTTGACCTGCTGTGGTTGAGTCGCTCTTCTCCCGCACCTGACTAGTTCCTAGCACTGATTAGCATCATAGCTAGGCTAACATCAGCGTTTAGCAGACACCTGGAACTACTGAAAGAGTAAACCAATCAGAGGCAGAGTAGATCCATCCATTCTATCGATCCATTTTAGCATCAACCTTTTGACAAGGAGGAAGTATGCATGAAATGAATAAAAAGACGATATCTCTAGCTCTGTTGCATCGATTTTAATTATAATCTTTTTCAAACTGTCCATTATGAGTGTGACGATGTTATAGGAGTGCAATGCTAAATCAGTGGTGGACTCCTTTAAACAGTGTTTAAACCTGTTGCACTGGGTGTGTTCCTTCATGGGCCAGCTGTTTTATGAAAGCACTGAGACTTTTTTTTTTTACATCTTCAGCCTCCTTGTGTGACTGATTCATCAACTGTCAAACGTGGGCTATTCTCAGCTACATTTGTGTAAATTAACCAATCAATTACTCAACTAATTATACTTGTGAATGCAGAGAAATAATTTCAATTGAAATTCACATGACGCACAAGGGGTTTATGTCTGTCATAATGTGGGTTTTCAGGTTGAAGCAGGCCCAGTAAAGTGGTGCGCCTGCGTGTGCTCCACAGTAAGCCATTTCCCTGTCCAGATGATTAAGACACATTAGGGTTAATGGGCTAATTACTGCGGCTGCTCCAGCTCTCCCGCTGCATGTTATGCAATATCTGGGAGGATACAGACAATTGGGTTTCAGCATCTGACACTGACGGAGAACGTCTGTCTGACTGCTTCCCCGCTGCCCTAAGCAGTCCTCCAGTCCGTCGCAGAAAACAACACACACTGCGATTGGGTTGGAGCACTTTCTAAAAAATATGGGAGCAATAAACTCCGCTGTTTGGCTCGGTGTGAGGGTCTTCATCTGTGCGTGTCTTTGTAATGTAGCCTACCTTGAGGCATGGCAGAAAATTGTGTTCCTTGACAAAAGAAAGAAAGAGAAATTGAAAAGAGGCCGAGTTTAATAAGATAACCTTTTTGGAATGATGCACAAATTACAGCTTTGAAGTTTCAAGTAAAAAAGGAGAGATAAAGAGAAGGAACGAGAGGTGAGAGCAACAGAGAGAGAAATGAGACAGACACAGCTGATGTCCCCAGGCTCAAATGAATCATAATGGCTTTTCAAGGGGAAAGAAAGAAAGAAAAAGGCGATGTTTTAGCAAATGAAGGCAGGAATAATGCTACTGTGAAACTTTATGTGAGGAATAAATGAGAGGAGACGAACAGAGAAAAGATGGCAGGTAAAACACAGAAAAGAACTGGAAAGAAGAGGAGGAGGCGGTGTGGCAAACACACTATAAGCTAATAAAGTGGGAGTACTCTCCTCTCCCAGCCTGCCTCTGGTCCTGCTCTGCTGCTCTCAGTAAAACTGCTCTCTTTCTGCAATCAATAGCCCCATAATTTCACCCAAATAGCCGCCCCGGCTGCTGTGAAATGGCGACAAATCACGGGCACAGCAGCGGCGGTGGCAGCAGCTCTGCCACAGCTCGCTCGCTCGACCCCGCTGCTTTGACGAGGAGCCAAATATTCTATTTATCTTCCTTCACATCACTGAATGCAAACTGTGGATAAGATTTGTGTGAAAGAAAAAGAAAAGAGTGAGCGCGGCGGCGGTGGCACATATTTAGACAGGACTTACACGCATGGAGGCAATGAGGCATTTTATACCGGCTGGCTTTGAAGCAAGCAATGGTGTTTTGATTGTATTGTTAGAGCTTTGTTAGAGGTCCAGGCACAGCGCACATCGTCATAGCCTGTATTTTGCGCTTTTGAATTTTTAAAAGTCACCCGTGCTTCATTTGAGTCTCACAACACAAGCTGTGCACATCATGCATGGCGATGATAATGAACAATGAGAAAGACAGGAGAGGATTTCTCCTCATCTACACTGAGATGTTGGTTGTGGACAGCTGGAGTCTTAATGGCGCCAAAGAAGAATCAATTCTTGGACATTTTTCCCTCTAAGTGGGTCTTGTAATGTCAAGTTTTTGTCTCTACCCCTGGGAATGCTTAGCCCATCTTAATGGCATCTAGATCACATTGAGAGCTGTTACAGTGGCCATAACATGGAGCAGGAAACAGGCCAATATGTTGGCGGTGGTGCTGGTGCTTTAAAGAGGAGAGGAAGTGCCGGTCTGGGGGTCATTACGGAGCGTAAACCTGATATAGCTGAAGGCGGACGCACCTCATAGGATTAGACATAAAACAGTGTGCACAAGCACAAATGCAGACATGCAAGTATCAGCACATAAAACATACTAAAATAAAGATGTGATTGCTGGGAAATAATGTGAAGCATCCATACCTCTGAGCTTGTAGGATTCACTGTCTGCCGATTCTCTAAAATGAGCGGTGTGCTCCGCGAGCCTCTCTGCACACTCCCCGCCTGTCCCCAGACATTACAATAATGATTACAGTCTTTCACATCAAACTAGACAACCCGTTCTCACTCCCAACTCATCAAATACCGACACTTGATCAGTGCCCCATGCGGTGTCTGACATTAGGCTTGCTGCAGTAGTCGGTGTTATCGGTGTTACATCGATTACATTACTTGCTCAATACCCCCACCATCATTTTGCGTACCAACAAACACAAGGCTTTCATATCTATGTGCTATTGCGTGCTATTATGCTATTATATGCATGATCTTGATCCAAAGTCAAGTATGTACATTTAATACAAAATATTATATAGTAAAAATACAATTTCTCGTGCGTTGATTTTGTAACTAAAATATTGAAATCCTTGTCAAACAAACATTGTTTGGACAAAATACACTTGGAGTGTTGTTTTAGTAGTGTTAAGGCCTCGTCTTTTAGAAACTATTCAGAAAAAAAGACCAGCACAGAATTTTATGAAGTTTTTAACACACAGCTCAGCCAAACCCATTTCACGAGATAATTCAAGGTAATTCAGAGACAGATATCTTAAAATATGGACAAATAAACCAAAACTATCTTCATGGCTAGATTTTTTTATTTTGTAATTTTTCAATTTGGGAGAAGTGACCCTTTAAAACTGTCTCTTCCGGCTTCACCTGATACATCCTTTCATCCCTTCCACCTTTCCAACCTCCATTTATCCTCTCTGACGTGCATTCCTAAAGGTAATGTACGCCGGGCAATTTATTCATGCGGTGAAATATTCACATATGCAAGCGGGCCGGCGCCGCTACGTTTTACACCTCCACACAGCGCTGTGACGGGCAGACAGCCTGTTACACAATGAGAGGCTTCTCCCTGGAGAGGTCTACTAAAGACAGAGTTAAATCTGAAATGGCTCACTGTTAAGAAGGAAGGCTTGTTTTTGTTGCAGTTGCAGATGAGGAGAAAGTGATTGAAGGCTGCAGAGAAGATGATGGGGAGGGGAGGGAGAGGAGGGAGGGACAGGAGGTTGGAGGATGATGAATTCAACAAAGGCACTGTGGTTTAGGTGATGATGAAGTGTCACAAGCGCACAATAATGTTGAGGATTATTCCCTCTCTCCAGGATACACCATGCAGCGTCAGCCAATGAATTTTAAGTTATCAGTCTTGGAAATTCTCCTGCTCTTATTTTTTGTGTAATGTAAAAATGAATGCAGTGTGGAGGAGGGACCTGGGTCATGATCAGGGTTCATCACAGATTACAAATGTGTTAATTGAAAAAATATAGGTATTTTCTCTGCGCCAATATAGCTCTTATGCAGTATGAATATATATATGGTGTGTGTGTTGAATACCCAGCTAACCTGAAGATTTCTTCGGACATGCCGTCTTAATGCATTTTGGACACTTTGATAACAAATTTAAAATATTCCACTACACTCAGAGGGGTTTGAGTGTCTATTTACAGTAACTGCACAAGTTCAAATCAAACAAATGACATATAAATGTCAATGGAAAGTCATATGCAAAGCACTGATTTATTACTTCTACCAACGATGTTCACAGTGTCAAAAGTGCAGTATGGCAAAATATATATACAAAACTCAAGTTAAAGTCTTTTTTTAAAAACATGCTCTGTAGGACTTTACAGAAGATGTGATTTTAAACAGATGAGGAAAAAGACTTCCATATGTCAGGATCCCTACAGTATATTTTATTAGAAATTAGGGCTGTCAAAGATAACGTGATAATAACGTGTTAACGCAAAAATGGCACTAATTCGTTTTAATGCATTAATGCAACTTGCGAGTTTTAGGTTGTAGCGGGCTCAGTTTTAAAGCTAGAGTGAAGATACTGGCATCATATAAAACTAGAAAACCTAATGAATCAGTACCAACCATGTCATACTAGCTTGTCAAGAAGGAGACAAAATAACGCTCCAAACTAAGGCTAAATTTTGGAGAGGAAAAACTGGCTTGGCCATTTTCAAGGTGGTCCCTTGACCTCTGACCTCAAGATATGTGAATGAAAATGGGTTCTATGGGTACCCACGAGGTTGGTGCCAATGGATTCCTCAGATTTTCTAGTTTCATATGATGCCAGTATCTTCCCTCTAGCTTTAAAACTGAGCCCGCTACAACCTAAAGAATCACAAGCTCTGTTAATGCGTTAAAGAAATTAGTGGTGTTAAACAAATTTGCGTAAACACGTTATTATCACGTTAACTTTAACCGCCCTAATTTCTACGACACTAAATGGTTTTGCCATATACGTTTTGGAGGAGACATAATTGCTGAATGGATTATGTTCACTGACAGCATTTATTCCACTAAGTGCTACGTTCTTGTGGTTTGGGTTGGATGGTGGCAGGACTTTGATACTGGCAACTGGGGTTGCGTCCTGTAAACATGTCCTGTCTTAACAATGATTTGTTGTTTTTCTCTTCTAAATGTAGTAGATGTTGCAAATGAATAGTATGTGAGTATAAGCCTGAGGAGACAGGGTTAAGGTAGCACAGTAGTAAAACAAAAAAAAAATCCTAGTGATATGAAAAGAATGACAGTTGCCTCTGCTCTAGGCTCTTCCTGAAAGTAAGGAGCCGTTGTGAGGATCTCTATAAATAGTTTAGTGTGCTATTTTAAAAATAGGACCCATATTACAAACAAAGGTAAAAAAAATGAATGATGTAACGATTGATTTCTTTTCGTTGCAGGCATATTTCACGTTTTTCCTTTAGATTGGATTAACCCTCGAGACCCGCGATCCGGAAAGTAAGGCTAAATTTTAGCGAGGGAAAACTGACATGGCCATTTTTAAAGGGGTCCCTTGACCTCTGACCTCAAGATATGTGAATGAAAATGGGTTCTATGGGTACCCACGAGTCTCCCCTTTACAGACATGCCCACTTTATGATAATCACATGCAGTTTTTTCATGCAATGTTTGAATATTTCTACATACAGTCTTGAATTACATAAATTGGGTATCACACTAAAGCTGAGACTCTGGTGGATCCAATGAGCCCAACTGTATTCATGTGTGATGATGTTAGTCCCCATAGCAGACATTTCATTATAATGAGACCATTTTTTTAAAACTTGACCTCGCTGTATAAAATGACCTGTGGTGACCTCTAGGATAATCACAGCCTCATGAAACTTTACAGCCACAAACTACAGACCTAGAGCATTCAGAGGATGGATGGCTTTCCTAGCTAGATTGACAATAAGGGGGTTTCTGAGCAGTCTACACAACAGAAGTGCTCGCCATCCAATCGCCGAAAAATGCAATTCTGCAGAAATCTATAAATGTCAAAAGTTTTTGATCCCAAATCACAGCATGACTTTTTCTATGGTGTTCCTCAAGGTCATGGTGTCTTAATGTGGTGTTTAGGAGGGATTATTGATCATTTTTTTTTAACTTTTAATCCTCCAGTGGTAAAGAAATTGTTAAATTTAGCACCAAATCTGTGTAACAAATGGTATCAACCCAAAAAAAAACAACTCATGAGGCATAATAGAGCATGGGAATGACCATCATATACTTCTATCATAATGTTCTAATCCCTGATACACTTTCAGAATTTATTTTGAATAATGAATTCATGTTTATTTCTGATTAATGACTAGAATAACTTGTCACACAGTGCTAACATCTGATGTGGCATCTACTGTTGACCTGCTATCTGTACCTCCCTAAAAAAGGCAAAAACGGGTCTATTGTGGGTCTCAGAGGGTTAAAGGTTGATGATTTCCATCATGTTGAATTGTAACTGTACACTAATGTAAGCTGTTGATAAATGATGAGATATGTGGACCAGATTTGAATGTATAGCCTGCAGATGATAAAAT
This sequence comes from Sebastiscus tertius, assembly GCA_916701665.1. Lineage (NCBI taxonomy): Eukaryota > Metazoa > Chordata > Actinopteri > Perciformes > Sebastidae > Sebastiscus > Sebastiscus tertius. The sequence continues at coordinate 92,255 of CAKAOH010003680.1, forward strand.
ACTGTGTTAAATGCACTGTTGGCTGGATATATGAACATCGTAGCTTCTACCTCCTCTGATTATCAATTGTGATGTGCCTTTTATCAGAAAATCTGATTCCTCTTTGACAACGTTTGTGGTCCCATGCAGAGAGATCCATGTCAGCTCTGAGAGCCAAGAGATAGGAGGAGGATAAAAAAGAAGCCCAAAATTCAACAAGCGATTCAGATGGCTGCAACTGTAGCCAGACAGATGAGCGGAGAGCAGTGCAGCGCTGATGGAAAGCGATCTCCACCACAGAGCCCTGTGCTCATTGTGCTGCCTTGATTAAAGCCTTCAGCATCCACTGGCTCAGTTAACATGCAGGGGAGAGGGAGCGAGGGAGGATGATAGGGGAGGCAACCTGAGGAGGAGACAAGAGCCAGAGAGAAAAATAACTCAATGCATAAATGTGTGTGTGTGTTCACAGAGAGTTAAGCTGGACATACACTGTACGATTTCAGAAATGTTGGTGTGTACTTCCTACTCCTACTGTACGAGTAGATCGTTTGAAATACAAAGCCAAAAATCACGATTTATGTGCTCACACTGTACGGTCCGATCGTCAGCCACGATCTGAGTGATCACACCATGTGAAATAGAAAAAAATACGGCCCGTCGGCCCCTGAGGGGCCATTCTGGCTGTTGACAGTTGTCAATAAAGATTAGTTTGAAAGCTCCGAATCAGGTGAAGTTTGTTTGCCAGCAGAGATCTGTACGGGTCACAGTGCTAACAAGGCAGAAACATATTCTGCGTTGATCATCTGTGCCATCCTGTCTGTTGAAACGTCTAAAGAAAAGATGTGCCGGCGTAAATGGACTCGCAGTCATACTTGCCAACCCTCACGAGTTTCCCGGGAGACTCCCATTTTTCATTGCCCTCTCCCGGTTTCCTCCTGGGGTCACAATTCTCCTGTATTTCATTTTTTTCCCTTTTCGTTATCTTAGCCTGTTTCTGGAACACTGAACAGCGTGTACACTGTTTCCATCCGAACGACAAAAGAGCTACACCAACTGTCGTTTCCCGGCGAAAGAGAGCAGTCTACGCTCGCGACACAGTGCAGTTTGAGCTCATGTTTAAGCTGCTCTCGCCACAGCGTGCAGCGCCCAGCGAAAAGCCGTTGTGTCGCGGCGCTAGTCATTAGAAATAAGGGGTTTCAGAGTGCAGTGGTGGCGTTGTGAAGGAGAGAGAAATGGAGAGTACTAAGAGAAAGAAATACTCAAGCAGGAGCAAAAAATAATTAAAAACTGATGAATATCAGTTTATGTTTAGGTCAGAGGGGCTGATTATTCAGTTTTATTTCCTGGGAGTTAAAGGTAAAATAAAAAGTTTAACTTAAAAATGCTATTGCAGTGTACTTCTAATTTTCACTCTTTTAAAGTCACCAGAATGCAGGAAACAAAGTCTCAAGGTCTCAAGGTTGGCAAGTATGCTTGCAGGTGGCGAAGAAGACATGGACAGTAGGCTTGTCCATTTTGCAGAGAGAATTGGAGGTAAGCTAGCTACGTTTTACTATCTCTATTGTACATTGTTATCTTGATAGCTGTGCGCTGACGTTGGGGAATCGGCTCGTGGCTCTGCTTCAACTGTGCGAGAGCCTGTGGACGGCCGACCAACATTTCTGACATGTCTGAAATTCATCTGACAGCCGGTCGGGAGGAGTCCCCCCCCTGTACACTGCATGGCAAACGACGCCCGATGAAGCTGAAATTTTGACTCTAAAATGAGTCGTGCAGCTCAAACTTTGGGCCAGAAACGGTTAAAATCAGACAGTGTATACCCAGCTTTAGGAGAGCGAGGAGGGCACCTAAAGGAGACTTCAGGTGGAAGCAGCAACCAGCTTTGTTGCGTAACGGCAGCTCTCAGCCTCCTCGCTGAACAGCCCAAACCTGTCAGAGCTTCTCTGCTTAATACTGGGTCCACACACACACACACACACACACACACACACACACACACACACACACACACACACACACAGATAACATATGTATGTGCATGTGTGCGTGTGTGGAAAGTCAAAAGCCTGAGCTAATTAATATGACCTGTTTGGCTCTCCATACATGTACACTACTACTGTATGCGTTTGTGCATGCAGGTCTGCATTAGTGGATGTATGCAAGTAGGTGTGTGTGTGTGTGTGTGTGTGTGTGTGCGCGCCTCAGTGGACTGCTGGTGAGGAGGAGACGAGGCTAACAGCATATTAACAACACTGAGAGTAGGTGGGAAGAGAAACTTACAGCCTATTTTACGGCAATTAAACACCGCAGTCGGTTTTTAGCCTATAGTCTGACGCACCTCCCCCATCTCTCTCTCTCTTTATGTCTGTCTTCCACCTCTCCCTTCCCTCTTTGTGTCTCCCTCTTTCTTTATCTCTGTGTCTTCCTGATTTTTTTCCTCTCTATGAATCCACCTTTGTCTCTTCTGTCTCTCTGTAAACGTCTCCCTGATCCTGATCTCTCCATCTTTTACTGTTTATGGTCACACTTTTGATTTCCTGCTTTATGATGATGGCTTTTTTTCCTGTCACATTTATGATCGTGACTGCGGCTCATCCAGGATCCTACACAGTTTATTCCTATAATTTATGTGAGAACGAAAAGATCGGCTTTTGTTTGCTGTTGCCTTGGTTTATTGATTTGTGATAAAAGATGAATAAAAGGTGATGAAACATTGCAACTCCTTAATCATCTATAAACAGACATAAATGACATTTACAGTTGTTAGTCATTGCACCCTATATGTTTGTTGGACATCTTTCAAATGTGTACTTTGCTTGGTATTCAGAAGATTATAATGCAGTCTCACGGCAGTTTGTGAAATAGTCATGAAATTTAATCTATTTCTATTACGAATTTCCCTTTTTTTTTCATGACGCTCAGCACGACTTTCAACAAGATATTTTTCATGTGTTTTCCGACAAATGCCAGCAACACGTGACACACGTGTCAATTTCCGCTCCAACCTTTTCAAAATAAATCTACTTAGTTAGGTTTCGGAAATGATCGACTTGGTTAGGCTTTGGCAACAATCTACTTAGTTAGGTTTCGGAAAAGATCGTGGTTTGGTTTAAAATAACTCCGGATGTGCTGTAACTTAAGTACGGACGTTACTTGACAAATAAACTTCTGGTTTCACACGGGACACCAACAGCGATCTCCTGGGCAAAAATCCTGACATCCACCCTAGGTGGAAATTGTCACTCTTTATACTACGTCACCTGACTTCCGCCTTTGCTCCCGTCATGCATTTGTATAGGTGAACAACCATGTCAATAGATGATAACAGCCTTCTGAACCTACTAGTGGGTATAGCAGGCCCCTTCTAACCGACGTAAGTCGACGTCGACTTATTTTACTGTACATTTCTTACGTAATGTACGTACTTCACTAACACCAAATCACAGTCGTACTTATTTTAACCCAAACTATGATCTTTTAATAACCAAGTAGTTTTGTTGCCTAAACCTAAAGTTGTTTTGTTTCACTCACAACGCAGTAGGTGCAGTTGGGCCCATCTGAAGCATTACAATGGGAGTGATAACCACTGATAACAGCCATACAATCGGCTAATAACAGAAGCTAAAGACAATAGTTCTCTTTAATTGTCTGACACCTCACAGGGACTGGTATTTCAAGGATTTGATTATAGAGACTTGTTAATAGTGTGCATTCTTGTGTGCGTTTGTGAGTCAGTGTGAGAGAGCACGTGTTTGGCCCACGGACACGCTCCAGCGATTCAGCCATTCCTCAGTGCCAGCCAGTCAGACCTGCACTGATCCAACGTTCCTGTCTCTCAGAATCACAGCGAAGCCTCGCACTTACAAACAGATGAAACCCAACACCGAGGGAAATACCTTAATAAAATGTACATGTGCTATTCCTTTCATATGGTATATTATATTACAGAACAAGAGAGATTTAATCTGTGCACTGACTCTGCAGATGTGTGTCAGTTTCCCCGTGTACTGTGAATGAGGCAGTTCCTGACAAATGAGTCATTTAATAGATTACTGTACAGTCTGACTTTTGACCACAGATTTATTCATCGTGTGCGGTTTTGTAAAGCCTAAGACTTAATTCAATAGAGACAAAAGCTCCAGTGAAATAAGCGTAAGGATGGAACAGGATCTGACAGTTTAGATCATGAAAAATACAGATGCAGTCAAACACAGTGTGCTTCACAGTGGGGTCATTTGCAGCCCTGTGTGTTGCCAGACTTGATTGATTGTTTCCATGGTGTTTCTTGATGCACCTTCAGGCATGAAACAGCAAAATGCAAAATATCTCTTTGTGACATTGATTGCTGCAAGTGTTTAATGCCGCACTTAAAGAGAAAATGATGCGTCGTAAATGTATATGGTTCCCACTTTGATGACTTTTCAATTCAGGACTGCATATTTATGATTTTAATATGTAACTGTTGGATTTAATTGATTATGCACATAAGCATTAGAGCAATACAAGAAGTGCGGCTGGTGGAATTAATAATTTTTTACACCCAAACATTTATTCAGCACTTTTAGTACATCACTAAAAGCCTTTGCTTTACTCTACAAAATTGATTTGCTCATTAACTGCTAATTGTTGTGTAATTTATAGACACACTGCACATACTTATCAGTATTCTTTCATTCCTTAGGTTAAATTATTATTCTATAATAACCAGTTGTCATATCTTAAAGGTATAATGTGCAAGAAATTATAAAAAAAATGTTGTTTCTGCAGAGACCCTGCAGCACTCTGCCTGGATTTTCTCTTTTCTTCTTATTTTGCTTTACTGGGGACGCTTCTGGGCGTCAGCAAACAGCATTTGGGCCCCACGTGGGGGTGTAACCCTCAGCCAATAACAGTGTGCAGGTTGCGCAGCCCGTTCAGGTTGTCAAATATAGCCGCTTTGTTACGCCTCGTCTTCTGATACCGAGGCACAACGATCAGATACAAAGTAGCCGTTTTTCACAGACGAGAACGAAAGGCGTATAAATGCCAAGATAATGGTCAAGGCGTTTAGCTGCAATAAGTGCGCCTTTGTTGATTTCTGCAGGTCTTTTGTACTTAGTGCAATGTAAACGCATCTGCGTATAAATGCAACAGTAAGAGTTAGTGACAGTATAAAAATTGTGGGCTGGTGGAGAGGTGGGTCCAACAAATATCAGACTTTTAACCAGGAGAACCTTGTTCGAGACCGTTGTTGACTGATGTTTTGTTTTGTAAGTTACATTTGTCACATGACAATTGTCCTGTGTTTTTTGTTAATGTTTGTGACGTGTTTTGCGTAGTTGTTTCCGTACGTGTTTTACTTAGTTTACTTACTTATTTTAAGCCCAACTATGATGTTTTCCCTTACCCTAACCAAGTGGTTTTCTTGCCTAAACCTAACTGCAGACGTTTGCGTGGCGTACAAATGACACACAAAAACACTAAAATGGGTACTCATGACAGGTGGAATGTCTGTTTAACGTCGTGGTATTAATACTCCTGTCCCGGTTCACAAGGTCAGTGTCATTTTCACTGTACAAATGCCCGACCATGTATTTCTTTCCTTAACCTAACTATAGTGGTTTTGACTGTGACTCCAAGGAGCGTAACGCGCCAAGGGGCGTGACGCAACCAGTTGGGATGAGAACGTGTTGGGATGCTGGATATAGCCTACTAACGTTACAACTAAACTCTTCTTCACTTCCCTGTAGTCAACAAGTGATGAGCAATCGGCTCGTTCCAAACAGGCACTGCACAAGTGGGTAAAATCCTCTTTCACACTATTTTTTTAATATTAATTGATATCATGATAAGGGCAATCTTCTGGAAAAATCCATTAAGAACTGTTTATGGTAAAACTAGACAGGAATGTCATAAACTAACAGTGGAATGTGGAATCAGTAAATTCAGCAGTGTAAGTGAGAGCATGAGTGGAAAAGTGTGTGAGTGCAATGTTGTATGGTACAGCAACAAAAAACCCATAACGCCAACCCAAATGGGTGTCTCAGGAGGGAGAGGGAACCAGCAACTGAGCTCCAACAGGGTTTCTGTAAGGAGCACGGGTACACAGGGCCCAGGTGTTGCCAGTGTTGCTGAGGAGCTCAGGTGTTACCATTTCACTGATGACCCTCTGCCACGCCTTCTCCAAGACAGCGGTCACACAAGCCAAGCAACAGGCAGACAGGGCAGAGGGGGTCATCACAAAGGAAATAAAAGCCTCTTGTGTACGAGACCTGTCTCTGTGAGCGTGACCGGCCGACAGCTGTCACGGCAGTTTGCTGAGCTTTTAAACTCCGAAAACGTTGGAGCAAATGTTCGATTCGCCATCTAATATTGTAAAACTGCCAATATTCAAAATCTACACAGTTGATTTCTCGCCTCAAAAATGTTCAGAAGTGAATTTAGTGATGAAATAGCTACCAAAAATGTAAAAACAAATGACCTAGTCCGATGCATACTGATGATAAATCAGTAGGACATCCAGGTATTTTTGGCATACTGTAGATTTTTACTTGTGTTTGCATACTACATGCTACATTTTGGCCAAATCAGTACATAATACTAGTAAAGTATGTGGTTTCTAATACAGCCATGGAGTTGTAGAGCACTGTTGGCCTCCTGATGAGCTCACTGGGTTTGTATCTCAGCCTGCTGACCTATCTGGATGCTTTACAAGTGTCATTCCAGGACAATGCTGTCATTCGATGAATAAGCCATCGATTTATTTAATTACACAAAGTCTATTTTGATCATACTGTACTACTCAGCCTGATGGCACTGTGACCTAACTCATGGAGGATGTTGTTTCTGTTTTCGGTGATGATGATGATGATGATGATGATGATGATGATAGTGACAATGCTGATATTTCTTATGACAGTTACACTGATCACCTACTTCAGGCTGAATCACACTGTATAACTGATGATAAAATATGCACAAACAAAGACTTGTGTGCTTGGAAACAGAAACAGAGAGCGAGAGAGAGAGAGAGAGAGAGGGATGAACAGATCCAGGCTGAGAGGAGAGGCTGACTCACCGGTAGGTAAGGAGGTAAAGGAGATGACAAGTGGACAGCTGGTGGCTGGTGTCTGGTGGCTGTCATATTAATGACGATGGAGACTCAGAGATACAGGGAGCTTCCACCTGCAGTCTTCGGGGAGGGGTGTTTGCAAGCAGTTTCAGTTTTTCTTCAATGACAGCCAGTGCAACACTGACAGAAAGTTGTGTTGGAGACGCGGATAGGAGCGGGTCTAGTTATTAGAAAACACTAAAGATAATATCAATAAAATTAATATTAACAGCTATAAATGATGAGTTGAACCATGAGATACTGTTCAAGTGCAAATCCAATCATACAGATTTCACTCCGCTGACATACTACTTAACCTGTTAATAAGATATACTGATCATTGTATCAGTTAACAAAAAGTAGTACCTTTTCTAAGTGTAAAAAAGAATGTATTCTTTTTCCAAATACATTTATTTATTTTATTTATTTGTATAGCACATTCATACATAACAAATATCACTATAATAGTAAACTATTAGGCAGATTATTTTTCTCATTCTTGAAATTGGACAGACAGGAGATAAAACAGGATGAAGACACCAAACTAAGTAGATGCAGCTGGCTCTCTCGCTTTCTAAAAGGCAGACATTTTGTTTCTGCCCAGAGGCTACAGTAAACCCGTTGACCGTCTTCAATGCAAGAAATGGCTCAGTCCAATAAAAGAAAGCCTTTTAGACTGCTCGCCAACAAACACAATAAAGCCCAGGTAACCAATTTAACAGCACACTTATTTTTACTTAAAAGCCACATTTGGTAAATATGAGAAAGGCACACAAACAGCCCATCATCAGGCGGTCTATCATTACAGCGTTACCGTCTCTCGCTGCTCTTTTCTCAGTCCCATTAGCATTGTTGGGTATGTTAATATAGCGGCTAGTTTATGTAATCATAACACAGGCAGAGGAGTGGGATTACAGCCTCCTAATGGCCTCATCAATGTAAATCTCTAGGATAATAATGATAAGATGAAATGTGGGTACATATGGAAGCTAATGCTGCACTTTAAGAACAAAATGATTGATGTATATAACATGCTTTCTGAGTCTGCTAACATGGCCGTGCAGAGTTGGTTCCACTTTAGAGAGACACATAAACATTGAGAAATGTTGATGTCTATGTTTTGAGCCAAGACATCAATGGATGGCTTGGTGTCATCCATCCATCCATTTTCTTTCCGCTTATCCGGGGCCGGGTCGCGAGGGCAGCAGGCTGAGTAGTGAATTCCAGACGTCCCTCTCTCCAGCAATGTTTTCCAGCTCTTCCTGGGGGACCCCGACCCGTTCCCAGGCCAGACCAGATATATAATCTCTCCAGCGTGTTCTGGGTCTACCCTGGGGCCTCCTACCAGTTGGACGTGCCTGGAAAACCTCCAAAGGGAGGCGTCCAGGAGGATACTGATCACATGCCCGACCACCTCAGCTGGTCCCTTTTGACGCGACTGAGCAGCGGCTCTACTCCGAGCTCCCTCCGGATGTCTGAGCTCCTCACCCTATCTCGAAGGCACCCTACAGAGGAAGCTCATTTCGTCTGCTTGTATCCGCAATCTCATTCTTTCGATCACTACCCAAAGCTCATGACCATAGGTGAAGGTTGGTGCGTAGATGGACTGGTAAATCGAGAGCTTTGCCTTCCTGCTCAGCTCTCTTTTCACCACAACGTTCCGGTACTGCGCCCGCATAACTGTGGACGCTGCACCAAATCGCCTGTCCATCTCCTGCTCCTTTTTTCCGTCACTCGTGAACAAGACCCCGAGACACTGAAACTCCCTCGCTTGGGGCAAAGACTCACTCCCAACCCGGAGGGTGCAGTCCACCGGTTTCCGGCAGAGAACCATGACCTCAGACTTGGAGGTACCGACTCTCATCCTGACCGCTTCACACTCGGCTGCAAACTGCCCCAGTGCGTGCTGAATCATTGGCGGTCTCCTTAACACTGCGTTTGTATCCAGATAGGGTTAAAAAAAAAAAAATTAAAAAATAATTCAACTCTTAAAAACTCTGTTGACTTTGCTACTGTAAATTTGTTTATAGAAGGTACAATTAGGTATTTATCTTGTAAAGGTGTTACACAATTTCACTGCTTTGTAGTTCTACTGAAATACCAGCCCAGTTTCATTCACTTTACAAACGTAGTAGTTTTGTTGTTGACAAAATAAAATCTATTTTGCAGGCTGCATCCTCTGGATTTTAAGTATATGATGAAATTAAGGTAATAAAACTTTAAAACTTCCTTCAGAGTTCGTATTGCTACCTGACAAGCAACAGCAAGACGTGACCGTGTAATCGAAGTTTCAAAAAGGCACTGGATTGTTTTTCATAATTGATTTTGAGGTTGATTAACCAAAAAAAAAATAATTATCTGCGGAGTTACAGACGTCTCTTTCCCAATGGAAGTCTATGGGAACAAAATCTTTTTGGGCCTGGAGGTTGTAGTACCGCCATTTGGCCGCTACGAAAATTTGCTTCAAAGCCTGGCGCTCTTCCATTGGGGCTTGACCGAGAGCAGCGCTGAGCCACGGCGGAGAGAAGCCTGCCTGTCCGGAAGCATTAATTTGAAATCCGACAACCTGGTACCTTCCCGTAGGGTTGCGTGGAGTTACTTGTGTGCTTATTTGTGTATTAGAACTAGAGATGCACTGCTAACGATATGGATCGGAAATCAGGCAGATAATGAATAGCTGGATTGGATATCGGTAACAATGGAGCCGATCTATTAAATTCAGTTCTATGTTTCTATACTATATAATTTACATTATATACTGGAATTTAAATTCCTGTTTAAGTTTTGACCAATTTGTTGCTGCATTAAAAAGATTTACACTTGAACTGTAATTACTGTTCATTTTGAAGATTGTTTTGCCAAGTTATTGGTGTGCAATTTATTATTTTAATAATAAATAAAAATCCACTCAATTTATATCTAGTTATTTATTTGTTACATTTTGCTTTAGAAAGTTAGGAAAGTGATGTTTGAGTCAAGCTTGTTGTTGCCTTACACGTAAAAGAATAGGCATACAGCTTATTAATTAGACACTGGTATCGGATCGGTACTCGGTATCTGCCGATACCCAGAACCCAGGTATGGCTATCGATATCGGGACTGAAAAAGTGGGATCGGTGCATCCCCAATTAGAACATAATCTCCAGGAAACAATCAGAAAATACCGTTTTATTTCTATGATTCACTGCTTTGTTCTCACTAATGCCGCTCCCTCTTTTAATTCAATCTATATGTTCGAAAGTGTTTCATGTCTGCCATCATCCTGATGAGCTCAGAGAGGCTCAGTGAGCTCAATCTGCAATCAGTACTGCAATAACTAGGAGGAGAGGAAGAACTTTTCTCTGTTTGCTCTGCTACCAGCCAGACCTGTTCAGACCTGTTCAGACCTGTTCTTCTGTTTCACTGCATTTTGTGTTGTTAATTGATTTCCAATAATAAATACATACATGTACATTTGTATAAAGCAGCATATTTGTCCACTCCCATGTTGATAAGAGTATTAAATACTTGACAAATCTCCCTTCAAGGTACATTTTGACCAGATAAAAAATGATGGACTATCATGCGATTAATCACGATTAAATATTGTAATCGATTGACAGTCCTAATTATAATTCATAAGCTCTACGGTTTGATGTTCTCCTGTCAGTAGCGCAACATGCCGGCTCTCAGTTGTCAGTCAACCGATGCCATGCAAAGGATTCTTGAAACGTTTCTTCTACGGTTAACTTTTTTTGAAAAATGAAAGCACAATAATATCATTCAAGTTCATATTTCCTTACACAAATATAATATAAACCTTACAGTCAAATCTGTTTCATCTCCCGCAGCAATTTTCCACCCGTCTGTGACTGCATTAGAGGAGTATTAAAGTGTGTAAGATGCACATCACCTGGGTGTGTATGTGTGTGTAAAGAGCTGTGCACAAAGAGAAGCACGGAGCCAGCTGACGGTATACACCCCCACTGTTGGAGCAGATGCACAGTCTGCATAATTCTCCGACAAAGACAAAGACAGCCCCTGTGTGTGGATGTGTCAATCTATATGTGGACATAAAGCTGCAGCATTTAGAAGGTAGCAGAACATTAATAAGGAGCCGTTTCTGTAATGGCTTAAGTCTGAGATAAGATAAGAGTCTGATAATGTCTGAGATGTATCACTGTCATGTTGTGATTATAAAATTGCAAGAGAGCACGTGTTGAATTTTTAGTGTCTATGGGAACACAAAGTACATTACATTTAGGAGTCATCAAAACATTATTACATTACATTACATTACATTGTTTTAACGCCACTAATTTCTTTAACACATTAACGCAACTTGCGATTTTTAGGTTGTAGTGGGCTCAGTTTTAAAGCTAGAGTGAAGATACTGGTATCATATGAAACTAGAAAAACCTAATGAATCCATTCATACCAACCATGTCAAACTAGCTTGTCGGGAATGAGGCTAAATAACGCTCCAAACTAGTGTGCTATTTTAAAAAACAGGACCCATATTGCAAACAAAGGTAAAAATGAATGATGTAACAATTAATTTTTTTTCATTGCAGGCATAATTCACGTTTTTCCTTTAGATTGGATTAACCCTCTGAGACCTGCAATCACTACCGACTTTACCGTCTTTCAGAGGCTGTAGCAGGATTAAATAAGGCCCCAAAGTTGGGCTAAATTTTGACGAAGAAAAACTGGCATGGCCATTTTCAAAGGGGTCCCTTGACCGCTGACCTCAAGATATGTGAATGAAATGGGTTCTATGGGTACCCACGAGTCTCCCCTTTACAGACATGCCCACTTCATGATAATCACATGAAGTTTGGATATACATTTGCATAAAGCAGCATATTTGTCCACTCCCATGTTGATAAGAGTTTTAAATACTTGACAAATCTCCCTTTAAGGTACATTTTGAACAGATAAAAAATGTTCGATTAATTTGCGATTAACTCTGGACAATTATGCGATTATTTGAAATTAAAAATTTAAATCAATTGACAGCCCTTTCACCAATTTTGAACAGACCAGACAAACACATCACATCTGGAAGCTCACGATGCTTAATGCGCAAATGTTGTCATATCACAGCTTCATACAGATATAACCTACCGTATCACACACATCATCACCTGGCTGGATACACACTATCACACACACACACACACACCGAACCGTGTAGAACGTACAGTTAGCTGCTATAAGGATGAGGGATCAGGGAGTTCCTCATCTCACTGAGAAGACAAAGGCTGAGAAACAGCAGCAGCTAAATGCACACTTAAAACAGAACGCCACAGACAGCAATGTCGTGTAAATGAATTTAAGGCTTTAGGAAACACTTCACGTCTTTGAGTGGCATCCAACAGCGTTGTCTCCGTCAAGGAGAGCTACTTAGCTGCTCATGATGCTAAAATAGGTTAAATGATACCATTTGTTACACAAAGCGTAGCAGTAAAGAATTGGTTTCCGAGCTGCGTGTTACTCCACATGGCGGCATGTGAATGGCAACGCATGGAATATGGCTGCAACAAGCTCAGCCTTGACTGCAGGGCTTCTTTGTGCATCTGTCAATCACGCAGCCTGTCGATATGAGCCCCGGCGCCCATTAGCCTCGCCGTATGGTGCTAGAAGCTGCGGGAATGAGCTCTATGCATACTCATGTGTGTGTGTTGACTAAAGCTCTGACATACATCCAGTCTGTTCACCTAGTTTCATTTTAGTATATCTACAGTATCTGGTTGCTAACATTTTAGCATGTAGAGCTGAAACCATTAATCAGTTAGTTAACTGACTGAAAATTAATTAACAATTTTGATAATTAATGATTTATATTATTTACGGAGCAAAATGCCAAACACACGTTCACTGGTTCCAGCTGCTCAAATGTGAGGATTTGCTGCTATTCTCTTTGTTTTCATTGAAAATTTTTGAATATATTTAAAAAATAAAATGTCACCAATAATGAACAGAAAATAGAAAACAGGAATGTTTATGTTGGAAAAGTACCTGCAATATTTGAAGTTTGTTGCAACCCTACATGAATCTAAAGTGTAATAATACAACACATTCTCACTCCAACTCGTCAAATACTGATAGGGTTGGGTATCGTTTGTGCTTATCAATTCCGGTTCTTATCGGTTCTTGATACCGATTCTTTCCCTACTTTTTTATTTTTGAATTGTCACTATTTCACAGAAAAAAAAGTTCTATTTATAAAAACCTTACACAATTCATAAATTCACAAGACATTTCACAAGGTTTATGGAACCTGTAAAATATTTCCATACAGTTTAATTTGGTTGCTGACTTGCTGTCATTAAATTATATGATTCAATAATAATCTTTTCGTTCATTTTTTCATTTTTAATTCTGATTGGTGCAATTTGAGATGTTACAACTACTACAACTACCCCTTATTGCAAATTAATCACACATTTTTTATTTGTTCAAAATGTACCTTAAAGGGAGATTTGTCAAGTATTAAATACTCTTATCAACATGAGAGTGGGTAAATGTGCTGCTTTATGCAAACTGCATGTGATTATCATAAAGTGGGCATGTCTGTAAAGGGGAGACTCGTGGGTACCCATAGAACCCATTTCCATTCACATATCTGGAGGTCAGAGGTCAAGGGATCTCTTTGAAAATGGCCATGCCAGTTTTTCATCACCATTTAGACTTATTATTAGACTTTCTGTTTTCGTATCAAACCTCTGAAACTATGATATGTCGAAAAAATATACCTATGTCTTTTAAAATCAGACCAGACAAAGTCCTCATGTCTGGAGTGACTTTTTTTGTGTCTAACTTGAACGTTATAATATACAGTGAATCAAAATATGCTCTACCAAACAGTCCAGTAGAACATTAAAGAGATGTATAAAGACACAATACCAACTTTGACAACAAAGTGTTTTGTCTGTATTTTAAAAACACAGTTTTTTCCTTTTTATTTCCTGAAATAAAACAGGTTTGGACATACAAGGTTTCCACCCTACAGCGACAACATTTTTCTTTGTTTTTCGTTTATTGAAGGTAATGAAGTTGAAAACACAGAAACAGATATTCTCTTGATAAATCTGTGTATAATGTGTTATGTTGTATTTCTGCCGACGTAGACATTTTGTCTGCTCTTCATATTGAGACGAGACGAATACTTAAGCAGGCAGACAGTTGAAACCAGCTGATGAGAGCAACTCAGTACTTCTTACACACACACACACACACACACACACACACCTTTGGCTCACCTTCCTTCATGGTTCAGTGGTTATTCATTCAATCACACCAACTTCACTCTACAGCCACATTAGCATATCCCACTCCAGCATTTAGAAGCAGCCTACTGTAACATATAGGTAAAGCTCAGTCAATTACAGCAGATTAGAATGTGCTTACATGTATTAACACGTTGCTGTTATATGGAGCTCAGTTAGCTATGACCCCATTCTCCCTACTTACAGTACAGAATATAGAAAATACATGAAATTATAACAAGGCAAGTCTTTCAAAGAAGTATAAAAAGCAGCATTAAGCACTATTTCAACACCAAATAATCATTAGTGGAGAGGTTGAGAAAAAACAAGAGGATCATTGGAATAATTGAGGAATGTATAAAAATAACTACATTGAAACTCAGTTTAGTGGTTAAAATCATTCATGTGAAGTAGTATTACGTGCACATTTTATGTTCATTTGATTAAATTTTGTCTCAATGAAATGCTCAGAACATCAGTGAAGGATAAGGGTGTCATGGTACGTGTCCACAGCCTCCATCCTTTCCACGCTTCCCATTTGTTGTCTATGTAAGCAGCTGTGCAGTGCATTCTGGTAGTGTGGCGGCGCAATTCGAGAGATTGACCGCCATGGTGCCTGCTCTTCATTTGCATAAAGTTGAGGTCTATAACTACTTTATGCGAATCACAGGTTTTCCAAACTCCCAAGAAACGTTCAAATTAACCGTTGTCGATCCAAAATAATGACAGATTCAGCAAATGCATGGCTTGTTACACAATTTTGTACAAACACATTTAGGTGAATTATTTTCATAATATAAGAGAAGAAAGTTTTCAAATGAGCCTCCATGTTGGTTCCAGTTTGAAAGCTGGGAGCAGCAGCTCACGAGGGAAAGCTTTCGTCCAATCAGGTGCCTTGTGTCTAGTGGCAGCAAGCATCCAATGCTGGGAAGCGAAGCGATCCCTCGCCATAAAGAAATGCCTCTGTGGACATGAACCATAAGTGCTTAAAACAAAGTGCTTGAAGAATCGTCAAACAGCGTATGAAACCCTCCCCCCATACCTCTCTTTGGGTGGGCAGGTGTGCAGAGGTGAGACAGAAGGATGGGTGGACTTTCAACCGGGAGACCGGTGTTCGTGTCCCGTGTGAAACTAAAAGTTAAGTTGACTTAATTTGTCACATTAGTCGTTGGTCACGGGACTCGTTGGTATCGTCAGAAACGTGAGTCACGTGAGTCGCTAGTCAGTGACGTTAACGTCAACCACGATCGTTTCCTAATCCTAACTAAATGGTTGTGTTGCCTAAACCTAACTTCCTGTGAAAACAGAAGTTTATTTTGATAGGACACTATGCATGTAACAATCGTATATTGACACACCGTCCCTGGTCCGTCCAAAAGTAACGCAGGAGTAGGGGTATCCCACGCGTCAGTCTCCGATGTAGAGGGGCACTGACCAAGCGACGGTATTTGACAAGTTGGGAGTGACGATAGGCTCGTTGGAGATGAACTGCGCCTTGCCTGGAAAGTAGACGAGATCAGATGGCAACAGCAGGGGGCCGGGACAAAAAGCTACGGTCAAGTCATACAGTTTCCAGCCGTTTCCAGCAGCCTTCAAAGAATTTACAGGACGTCACAGGAAAAGTTACATCCTGTTAGATACGATCTGTAGGCCATTTGTAGTTTTCAGACTACGTTCGGATTTATTATATTGTATCTGCCGTTGGATTCTGTCCTTTATTATGTTTATGTCCGCCTTGTAAAGCACTTTGTAATGAGCACTCGTTTTGATAAGTGATCATAAGTAACCTTCATTAATATTATTATTATCAACCACACGAGATGCGTTTGTTAACAGATGAAACCTTCACTGCACAACATGAGACTAATAGCCAACAATCTAGCGTTAAATATTAAAATTACTCAGAAAGTTCTGACTTTCTACAACACATTGTGTTTGTTGTCAAAACTAAGAGCCAATCAGCTCTTTGATCAGCTGTTTCCCATAATGCCCTGGGTCTTGCGGTTGTTGGAGAGCAACTGCAGCGCCTGGCTCTAAAAACTGCGGCCACCTCGATCTCGCAAGGTTACCGTTGCCCACGTGTGCATGACATCAGAGCAAGTCCGGATCAAGTTGGACACAAATCTAACCGGCACCAACGTGTTGACAAGAAATAATAATTTAATGAACATAAACAAAAATAAATTCCTTTAATACAAACCGATTTCTTCGGTTGGTTACTTTGAGTGCAGTTAACCGTACAATAGCTGCGTTTGCTCAACTTAACATTACAAAGAGTTGCTGTTAAGCAGTCCAGGGTGTTGCAGAATCGTCGGGTATCAACGCTGTGCGTGGCGATGGGGTTGGGCAAACCTCTCATATCCTAAACTGAGCTGACTGAGGTGAAAGTGAGGATGAATGGACGTCAATTTGACCATCTGTGGGAGAGACGACAGCTCGCAGCGAGGCAGACAGCCAGTCAGTCACCCTGAGACCTAACCTCCGTCTTTTCCTGTCTCTCACTGGCTTTCTGTTTGCTCTCACTCACAATCAGTGGCGCCAACTGTGCGGCTGGCTTGTAACCTAAAGTATACGGCATCACAAATTCATGACCAGGCTCTTTTTTATCATTCATTTTATTCCTATACTTAAAAAAAAATATTTCCTGAGCTAAGAGGCTTCATTGATTCAGTCTAAAGCCCTTCGAGGCATCCCCCCTCCCGTATCCATCCTCTACTCATCTTTCCTTTCATTCCCATTTCCTCTCCTCTCTCTCATCCCTCCTTTCATTCCCATACTTCCAGTCCCACTCTCTTCCTTCCTTCCTCCCTTCCTTGTTTCCTTCCTTCCTCCCCTCTCTTTCCTAAAGCCTCAACGTGCAGAGAGGATGTAGCGAGGCGAGACCTCCCGTCGTCGGTGGGAAAAAAGGGAGAGACCATCAGCTCGCAGACGGAGGGATGCGGCAAAGGTATAGGTTGGAAGGTAGCAGTATAGGCCTGCTCCGTCTTCCCTCCCCCTCCCCTCCCTCCCTTTTCCTGTGCCAGGGTGGTATGACCTGCCGGATTACAAAACAGCCCTCCCATGTGTCTGCCTGTTCTCTGTGCCAGCCGAGAGACAGCGATACCGAGCTCCTCCGTGGAGCGCTGCTGAGAGGACGAGAAGAAAGGGATGAGAGAGAGACAGAGAGAAAGAGAAAGTGGATAAAGAGTAGATGCAGAGCAAGGGAAGTAAGAGAGTAAGAAAAAAAAGAAGGAGGTGAAAGATGGAGACAGTACAGGAGCAGGAGAAAGAGTGTATCTGGGAGAAAGAGGAGGGAGTTTTGAGTGATAGTGAACATACTGTAGATGAAAGCGGAACGCTGAGAAGCATCAGCGCTGTCAGAGCATGTTCAGCCCTCAGGGACAGCCGGGGGTAAGTCACACACACTACTCTGCTACACATTGCATGTGCGTCTGATACACACTCATTCATGCATTTACAAGCATCTTAGTGGATGTCTACTACACCCCTTTACTGCAAGACCTAGAGGCGAAATTCCACACAAAGCGGCACACTTGGATGTACAATGTTTGTAGAAAATGTGTAATTCTAGGGATGGTAATCGCTCCAGTCAGATTAATGGGTGAGTAGGGCTGTTCTGATCCAGCCCAACCTGCAGGTCAAAAGAACCACGGTGCTTTTAAAGAAGGAAGACCTGAAAAGATATCATAGCCGGACTCCAAAAAAGTGCTCCCGACAACGTTTTCTGCACTCTTACATCCTCCCATTTTTGTTCTCTTTGTTGGCCCTTGGACGGTACGAGGTGGGCCATTTTATATAATGAGAGAGACCGATCAAGAGCAGAGTCGTCAAGGGATACGGATAATGGCGTAGAATGGGAGAGGGGAGCTTTGGCTGTGTGGAATCAATTTCATATGATGTCTGACAGGCTGTCATGGACTCATTACGCAACCCCCAGAGACAAAGAGATGCTTTAAGGAGCTGTGTGTGTGTGCGTGTGTTGGGTTGTACTTCTGCTGGAATACACACTTTAAGAGCACACACATTCCTGTAGCGCACAATCGTCCTCTCATTTCTGCGTACAAACAGCTCAGTTTCGAACACAATTGGGCCTCTAAACCAGGTTACAGCAGCCATTCAAGGAATTTTCTAGCAGCCTCCAAGAGTTGAATTTTCTCCAGGCTACAAGAGAGAGAGAGAGAAGATAGAGAGAGAGAAGCCACAGTTCCAGGGAGTTGTTAGGTTCTTGTTAAGCAGCACTGTAGATCCAATTGATTCCTGCGCTGGGAGGCGAAAGGTCGCTTCACAGGGAGGAAGCATGAGGGTAGAGTGGGTTTTATTGTCTGAATGAAAGGCACTTCCTCACATTCAGTCGCTTTAACCCCCCCTGGGGTTGGTGGAGGGTGGTGGTCTTGGTCTCACGGGGGGCTCCACAGCAGCCATATTAGCTCTGTTGCAGGTCTCAGGAGGACAGCTGGGTGACAGAGGTCGTCATGGTGAGTGGGGGGGGGGGTCGTCATGGTAAGTGGTTGTCATGGAGATTGTGTGGATGGGGCTCACCTGGTCTGAAGAGACCGTTACGATCATTTTCCACCTGCAGCTGCTTTTTCTTTTTTTCTTCCGTATGTTCTGAAGTCATGTCTCTCCAAGTGTTCAGCATCATAAGACTGGAAATGCACAGTCGGGTGCCAAAAAAGGCGGGGTCATTTTTTTTTTTTTCTTATTTTGTCTGAGGTTTATACAAAAAACGCTTTCTGCCTGCCGGTGTTGATATTTGTTATCGACACAGCTCTGTTTTGTGTATTTCATTAATCAATCCACAACTAAACTGAATTATGCTCACGATCAAGGGCTGCACCGCTTTTGTTTCATTCAACTTCATTTTGACTGAAACAAATAGCCGGTTTTAACCCTTTACAGAAAAACACGGCTCCGTTTAAGCATTTATGGGAGGAGAAGGTGCAGATTTCGCCACAAAGAACATTTAAAAATCTGATCCCTTTTGATTGTTTAGTTGCATCTAATTGAAATATGTTTTAAATGATTTTGTGCTCCTCATTTGAACTGAATAGCACAGCCAGGAGGAAGTGTGTGTTTGTGGGCCATTACAGAACAGAGAGTAGCTGATTAGTAGACCAGGAGGGAGCAGGTACTATACATGTACCTCCAGTCAGTCCCCTCTATCTGGGCTGATATTTCTGCACTCACACACACACACACACACACACACACACACACACAGAGAGATATAGTTTCCCTTTCTTTCTTATCTTTGCGGTGATCAGTATATTTCCTCCTCCCTCATTTAGCAGCTTCTTTTAAGTGCTAATAATTGCCAAGAGCGTTGACACTCACAGCATATGAGTTTATGTATTTGGACAGTTTTTATGCCCTCGCAAGCGAGCAATAATTTAAATATCTAAACGCACAAAGCAGTTACTGTATGCAACCGTGTAATGCAAACCTCCCCCCTTCCTCGGCTGTAAAGCATTATCCACACACACACACACACACGTAAAACATTAGAGCATCTCTCATTAGTTCATCTCATTCTGCTGCTTATTCATCGAATATTCTGTAAAGCAATTTTTGAAATGCTCTGTGAATTTAAAAATCCCCTCAACACCCAAATAAAGAGTGTTATTTTACGAAAAAGGTTGATATCAAAGCAGCGGTCCGCAAAAAAAATAGACATCCCCAATTCAATTTGTTTAGTTTGATTTGATTAGCAGCATTTCTACCTGGTTTTCTTGCTTGGTCATCCTTCCCTGTCTCTACGAGGCTGCGAGGCGCCAGCCGCACCAGCCTGGCTGTGGTTTCTCTCTGCAGTGAATAATGTGAGGATACAGCAGTATCATCACACACACGCAGCTCGTTCTTATGTTTCATATGAGCACTGGCCGCTGACCCTGTGAGCTGGCCATTTAAGGAGAGGAGCGTAGTATACGTATAGTGTGCATGAGAAAGGGCCCTTGGGTGTGGCATTCGCTTTTAACACAGCAACGTGTTTGTGTCAACGCTGTGAAACACAGATTTATTTAATCCGTTGATTTTTCCAGTCACGTTTGGTGTAGTTGACTGCTTATATGTTACGCAAACTGCAAAAATAGACACACACGCCTCTATTATGTGCGTAACATGTATATAATAATTGCATATGGTGTGTAAATAGTGAAAAGCATTACTTGCACATTTGTGGAGCCTTATCTTCAACTGTGGTCCATATTAATCTGGAAAAAAATTAGGTAATCAAAGAAATAAATACATAAATTGGTAAGGTATATGTTTCCATTGTGTCTGGAAGCAGTTCTTAATCTTGGCTGTGCTGAAATAATTTAGTTTTTTCTTCATTTCATTCAAACAAGAGGAGTCGTCATTTCTATCACACATTGTTTAAACACTGTTTTGTGTTTCAAGGTATTTTATTAAACTATCAATTGTTATTTTCCACATTGTATTCTTCATTTGTTTTCAAATATATTAGTTTTCTATTGTTTTCATGGAACACAGACAACAAATGATTGAATAAAACAATTGCCAGTTGTTTTTTACAGTTATGGCTTTGTTTTAACCGATAATGCAAAAAAAAATATATATGATCATATTTATACACAAAATCATATTTTAATATGTAAATTCACACTAAGTCCCAGACAGGTGATAAATGCTTCAGCACTGCTCTCTACAGGTGAAACCACCTCAGCAAAGTGTAACAGTTTCACTTAAACATGCATTTCTAACCAAAAGTAAAACTGAAACAGTATACTCACGTTTTATAAAACAACGGTCCACTTACAGGCTTTCCCCTGAGCTTTCAACTGCATCTCATGGTCTTGAGATGTAAGTGGACCTTGAGTTTTCAAACTACTATTTCCTCAATAAAAAAAATTACATTTCATGCTCAGTATGTACCTCAGTATTAGCAGAAAGGAAATATGATTGCATTTTTTTCTTTTTACTTAAATTCCATGACAGTATAAAAACATCTTTAGGAAAGAAAATACCATGGTATTAAATATACTGTACATCAGCTACTCAATGTGAAATGTTATTTTTATGAACTGTTTGGAAATGACAACCAATACAAACACGGATCATTTTTTTACCATTAAAATTTCTTATGCACTCTACTGTCACATGACCATTTCAGTAATGACCACGCAACCCTGAAGGAACTTCCTTGGAAATGATAATAATAAATAAGTATTTTACAAAAACTACTGCATAATATGTTTATTTGTCATTTGTATTTCAAGTTTTAATTATATCAGCATTTAATTCTAAAGTGTGCACTGCCAGTTAGCAAGGCCTATAGAGACAAAGGCAACTATTATTTTATATATAAGTATTATATATAATATATATATATATGTAATAAGTATATAATATAAGTATTTTTCAATACAGTACAGCAATAGTAAGCATGGGTAATGACAGTGTAATGATAAATGTTTTTAATGTTATTTTACCACCCTGCTGCATTAAATACATAATGCAAAATTACTGTAAAAGGGTTATAAAATAACAAACAAGAAACGGTGCATTTACCATTCAAATGGCATATAATTACCCTTCACCAGCAACATAACGCACACATCAGACCACTTGGCCATGCACGATTGTGTGTGTGTGTGTGTGTGTGTGTGTGTGTCTTCATGCATGCATATGTGTGTGTCACTTAGAGGACGTTTAAATCCTTTGTTCTTCATCACAGAGTCGATAACAAAGACAGTCCAATTTAATTAGATTTTTAATGAGTGTTTAAACACATCGGTACTCTGACTTTTGTTGAGCAAATTGCTTTAGCGAACACTAAAACATGTTGTAAAATTGTTTCAATTTCAGTTTCATTTGCTGTGTTAATAATTGCAAATGTGACTTAATTTGCACCCTTTTATTTCAATTAATTATATATCATTTGAAAATGTGTTTAACAAAACTATTAGGAAAGGTGTGAAACACATCAGATGGAACTTTAATTAATTTAGTCTTCTAATTGAAAAACATACAATTAAAACAGTGCATCTGGTAAAATCTGATTTACAGAATCAGTCATGTTTTTTATGTTTAAGACTGCTTTCAATGCATTGCATTTACATTACAAAGGGAAATGATATGTCAAATAAATGTGCACATTAACAAATAAAGAAGCATAAAGAATTATAAAGAAGCATTTTTTCCCTGATTGAATAAAATCCTTAAAAGGCAATACACTTTAGTGCTAGAAACGGCACTATGTGGTGTGTATGTGTAGAGAATGAGAAAGAAAGTGGCCATCCATGCACACCAAACACTGTGTGTATTTGTGCACGTGTTTGTGTGTGTGTGTGTGTGTGTGTGTGTGTGTGTGCTTAATTAGTTGGACAGATTGTAAATGTTGCTCCGAAGAATCCTGACCTTACAACCTCTTCTGTTTTCACAGCAGTGCTGCTCCCTGTACAAACACAGCAGGTATGCAGGACCGAATGATTGTTATACACACACACTCACACACACACTCGCACACACACACATAAAACCATGTACTTCTATTTTTGTGAGGACACTCATTGACATAATACATTCCCTAGACGAGGGGTCTCCAACAAGTAGCGCGCTCGCGACCCATCTCTGAGTGGCTCGCTAAAGGTTCAAATAATATGTACATGAATTTTGGTGCCTTCAGATGGGGTCGTGTTTACCGTGTTCACGAGAAGAGTCCATATGAACGCCCCCCCTCTTGTGGTATTCACAACCTCACAAGTGGAAAGTTTCTGAAAGCTCAGAGTCGGAAATGGAAGTTCATTTTTCGGTGCATAATAAATTAATATATTGTGATTTTAGTCGTATATTGTTTTTCTTCGTAATTTTATAATATCTCTGAGGAAAATGTTGATATTCCCAACGGCCTCATTTTTCTCCTCTGTCATTATGCCTTTTACTGCATTATGCCCGCTTGCTGGCTTGCTAAATTGTTAGCCTCAGTGGCTTCTAGACGCCAGCAGTAACGTAAATATTGCCGTTGCCTAGCAGCGGTATTCTCATGACTTAACCACTTGAATGCCGAGCACCATTTAATAACGAAAATTAATTTTATAAACCTGTTTAAATGTCTATCCAATCTTTCCGGTTGGTAGCAGTCTACGAACAGAGAAGGTAAAGGAGCTGAAAACGCCTACGTTTAAAAGACAGTAACAAAAAAACAGTCTCTGTTTATGAAACTGGTGAAGAAGGCCAACGCAGCAACAGAGGCTTTGTTTAGTGACGCACACAAAGCTCTTCCTCTATGACGGGAATGTAATAGAGGGGATTACTGGGGTGGCTTATTAAAGGACCATAAAAGTAAGACAGAAATTTGGTCTGCTATTGGCGATGTACAACTTGGTGTTATGAGTAGCTCTCGGACACTTTCATTTTATCAAATTAGCTTTCAGAGGAAAAAAGATTGGAGACCCCTGCCCTAAACCCTTCCCCTAACCCTAACCCTAACCTGAACCTTAAAACCAAGTCTGAACCCTCAAACAGGCCTTTGAAGACGTGAAGACCGTCCAACATGTCCTCATTTTCCAAAAAAGTCCTCACTCTGAAGATCTAAAACTCAAATTGGTCCCCACAAAGATAGCTGTACAAGCACACACACACACACACACACACACACACACACACACACTTACATTTTCATCATCTCACACTAAAAGGTAGCCGTCCACTGTTTTTAAGATTTACGTCCGTCTGTGCTGCTTTAAGATTTACACCAAGTCTGCATAGTCAGAAAATACAGTTGGTGAGTTGGCTGGACTCAAACACCTACAGTCAGCAGAAAATAACCCAGACTGGTCTAGTTTAGACCAGCACAGTTTCTCGTACAGTTTGATTGCCCTTCGATGCCTCTATACCTCCATGTTAAAACATGAATTAGCTTCTATCTTGTAGGAAGTAGCCTGGTCCAGTATGGTTTTGGCTTACCCATACCATACTTGTAGCATCCTTCATTCCATGTTAAAACACCTCCATCTGCATATCCTCCCACCCGTTTTAAAGAGCAGAAATCGGCCAACCTGGCCCAGTGGAATTTGATTCCTCATCAGCCCTGTGTTAAAACATCCACCAGCCTCCTATTCTGTTGTAATGGCACCATTACCAGCCATCAATAATGCAGAGAGGGTAAGTACATGTAGCCATGTTGCCCCTCGAGACTAATAGAACGGACGAGAGCTGTTTCCTCCCCGATGGTCGTACAGAACGAGGGGTTGTAAAGGTGCCTGCTTGTTTATCCTAACACCAAATCCCTTTGGCAAAATACATTCTCACTCCCAACTTGTCACATAACGCAGCTTCTACGCTACTATGACGCTCTAGGTTACCCCTCTAGTGCCAATTTTGGACGTATCAGGGACGGCTTGTCAGTTTCCGCTCATTACATGCATTTCAAAATAAACTCATGTGTTCACAGGTAGCGTACAGTTTCTGCTTGTTACATGCATGCAGTGTATTTTCAAAATAAACTTCCAAAGTATATAGTTTTTAGATTTACTTGATTAGGTTTAGGTAAAGATCGTGGTTTGGGTTAAAATTAGGGCTGTCAAAGTTAACGCGACAATGCGATAATAACATGATTTTTAGGTTGTAAAGCGACTCAGTTTTAAAGCGAGTGTGAAGATACTGGTATCATATGAAATTAAAACACCTAAGGAATCCATTGGTACCAACCATGTCATACTAGCTTGTCATGAAGGAGGATAAATAACACTTCAAACGTATGCTAAATTTTGCCGTGGAAAAACTGGCATGTCCATTTTCAAAGGGGCTCCTTGACCTCTGACCTCAAGATATGTGAATGAAAATGGGTTCTCTGGGTACCCACAAGTCTCCCCTTTACAGACATGCCCACTTTATGATAATCACATGCAGTTTGGGGCAAGTCATAGTCAAGTCAGCACACTGACACACTGACGGCTGTTGTTGCCTGTTGGGCTGCAGTTTGCCATGTTATGATTTGTGCATATTTTTTATGCTAAATGCAGTACCTGTGAGGGTTTCTGGACAATATTTGTCATTGTCATCAACATCATTTTGTGTTGTCCATTTATTTCCAATAACAAATATATATTTGCATAAAGCAGCATATTTGTCCACTCCCATGTTGATAAAAATCTCCCTTTAAGGTACATTTTGAACAGATCAAAAATGTGTGATTAATCACGATTAAATATTTGAATCGATTGACAGTCCTAGTTAAAATAAGTATTATCGTTACGTAACTTACGTATGTGGCATTAGTTAAGTGCTGACGTTACATAACAAAACCAAGGTAACACAAGTCAACGTTGACTTGGTTTCATATTGGACACGAACAGCGATCTCCTTGGTGAAAGTCCTGTGTTTGTCTGACACAACCATCCACCATGTCTTCCTCCCTAAGCGGACTTTCTCGCTCTTTATAATACGTCAGTTGCTCTGACCGTCTAATAATGACGCCGAATGGGTTTACATTGGAGTACGTCTCATACAGACGCTAAAGGCTTGCGTCGGACGGTATCAGACGCCAATCAGCGGTATTTGACGAGTTGGGAGTGAGAACAGGTTGGGAAAACACACACACACACTCACTTGCTGTATGTGTGAGTATACACACACAAAGGCGTAGTGTGTAGTGATGCACACATGAGACATTTCATTACATTTATGCACAGTCTACACAAAATAGCTGATGAGGAACAGGCAGTGGAAAGACACCACATGCTCTCACATGCATGCATGTGTCGCGCATCACACACACATCACATGATGGCGCGGTCTGTGAGTGGGAGTCTTTGTGTGCTGTAAGCATATAGGAGAGGAGGATGAGTGTGTGTGTGTGTGTGTGTGTGTGTGTGTGTGTGTTTGAATGTGTGTGTTGGAATTCCTGGAGAAGAGGGAGGCTGCAACATAGGTAGACTGTTGATGCTGCATGTTTTTTAGCCAGACACCGTGAGAATATGTGTCTGTGTCTGTGTGTCTGTGAGTGTGTGTGTGTGTGTGTGTGTGTGTGTGTCTGTGTGTGAGTGTGTGTGTGTGTGTGTGTGTGTGTGTGTGTGCTACTCCTACATGTTTCAATCCAGACAGAACTACACATCCGTGTGGGAGGGGTTATAAGAACAATGATGGGTTCTCGTTTCTCCCTCCTCGCACACGGTGTGTGAGCGCATGGGAGCGCATGTGTGATGACGGTGTGTGTGTGTGAAAAGCAGTGGACTCTCACATGTGGCTGTGGAACTGAAAGGTAAGCCCTTTTTCTTTTTCTTTGTCTTTGTGTTTGCTGGATTGCTTTAGTGATTGGCTGCATTTGATCATGACATGGGAATTATTACATATTTTTAACATTTAAATTTCTTCTTCTGCTGTCTCTTTATGCTCGGATATTTGAATTCTGACTATCAAAGTGATGGATGTTAACTGTACGCTCATGTTTCTTTGTTCCCATCGCCCGCCTTACACTTACCGCCCGCTAACCTTTCCCTACTTTGAGCACTTAGGTACTTAGTGTGGCTTAAAGAGCTTATTGGCTCATAGTAACTCCATCATCCACACCTACCATTTGTCATGTGTCAGTTTGACGTGTGTGTGTGTGTGTGTGTGTGTGTGTGTGTGTGTGTGTGTGTGTGTGTGTATGTTCGCTGTAGGCTGCGACAAACCCTCAGAGACAACGTACCCTCAGTCCCAATTTGTCAAAACGGTTTATGACAGGGTTCCCTGAGGATACACCCTCCATTTTTCATTGTCTTCCCACGCTCCGCTCACACACATGTAGAATCAAATGCAGCGCATAAGTATGCATCCTACACAGCGGCGGCGGCAGCGGGCAGCATTTCCATATCAAAAGATTGTCTCCCACCAAAAGGAGCTGTAATGGGCGGTAAACTTTCCATTATAATTTGTTGCAGGCTAATATTAGCTCCTGGCTGTGTGCTGGCTGACATCTGAGAGGAAGAGCATGAAGAGAGGAAGGGGGGGTAAGGGAGGAAAGAGAAGAGGGTGAAAGGTAAAGGGTCGTGGAGATGATAGATGAAAATGAAGGAGAGTGGAATAGAAGAAATAGAGCACAAAGGAGTCAAGATGAAGGAGAGTCAGGAGGAGGAGGAGGAGAGTGACTGTGGAGTATTTTCACACGCCTGGTTGCTCCCTGCAGACAGCATCGCCCCCCCCTCCCCAATCCACGCACAGACCACATCTCTGTCCTCCCTCCCCCCAGCCCGGGCGTATGGACGGCAGGCAGGCAGGCGTAGCGGCCCTTTGTTTGACATATAGCCGCACACAAAGGCATGCAGACCTGAAATAGCGCTGGAGAGCAGAGGCACGGCACACACACACACTCTCATCAGGACCACTTCTGATTGGCTTACGCTTCATGCTGATGCTGGAGAATGCTAGATTCCATCAAACAATGCTTTTGGTTAAATTCCTCAATTCTGATTAAATAGAGAATGTATTGACAATACTTTTGATAATGCCGCATTCAAGAGCAGCTGTGTGAGACCTTTCTCTTTAGACAAAAGACATAGTATTGACTGTAGACCGCTCCTCTTCAGGCAATGTGACATGATTGTCGCCGGGATTCTTGTAGAGACACGACTAGGCTGAATGCACAGCGATCAATTTTTTGTTTCCAGTTTTGTATTCAGAAATCAGAGCCGGAGCATCTGCAGTGGAACGGAAAAAAAAAAAAAAGATTTGATATGTATAGATTCAGAGTAAACGCAGCATTTTAGGGTGCAGTTTGCAGACCTGAACAATGCAGAGAGTTTGTCTGTCAGAATGAAACCACAGTAATAACCCGGGTTTAATGTGATTGATGCACCAGTCTGTGTTTTTGATCAGGTCAGTCATAGGTTAAATGCTTGGTGCATTGCCAGGGCCGGAGTGCACCAGCAGCTACTAGAAATAAAAGAAATGATAAACCCTCACTTATGCCTGTTAGTGTTCCCATGCCTCAGGGACCAGAACTGTATAAAGTCTTCTGACACCTTTTATGAAAGATTAACCCTTCTGTGACAGAGCAACCATCTTTGTTTACCGCCGGGGAGACACTTCTTTCTCACAGGGAATTTAACAAAAGACAAAGGAACAGACTAAACTGAACAAACGGGGGAGAAATATGGCAAGAGGAGAATATTTTTCTTTTTTTTTTTTTACATCTGGCTTCTTCCACATTTCAGGGGGATCTTTTCAATGAGATGACAAGCTTTCTGCAGGAATCTGTTGTAAATGGATTTCACACCGCACTCCTCGTAACAGGGGATTTAGGGCGCTGGCGGGCAAGAGAGCAATATCTGCCACCGGAATGTCAGCAGTTTCCAATCCGCCATTTGAACTGCAAAACACTGTGGAAAACACTGTACAAGACAGTTCATGGCATGAGCAATCCGAAAAACTCTGCCGCAGAAAAAAATGTAGCATGCTGGTATTGTAACATGATAAAACTGGACATAAAACTAAAAGAGACAG
Source organism: Sebastiscus tertius (assembly GCA_916701665.1). Classification (NCBI taxonomy): domain Eukaryota; kingdom Metazoa; phylum Chordata; class Actinopteri; order Perciformes; family Sebastidae; genus Sebastiscus; species Sebastiscus tertius. The sequence continues at coordinate 121,016 of CAKAOH010003680.1, forward strand.
TTATGGGTTTAGTCTGGAGATATATACAAAGTGTAAGGCAATTCTATTTATAAAAGCTAAAGTCTTTGTGAACATATGGAAGCCCAATCTTGCATTTTTCAATATGGAAGTTATTACCACAGCACCTAATCCCACACACTCTGCTTAGCTACTTAGTGGGGGGTGAAAAACGTGTGTGCAGTGGGGGGTGGGGAGAAAGAGGTGAGGTTTTAATTCCAGCTGAGGATGGCAGGTATGTTAAAACCAGATAAAACGAGGCATTAATTGAGTGACAGAGTATGCAAGTGGGTTTTATCAGTGTGTGTGTGTGTGTGTGTGTTCAGGCTTGTGAGAGAGAGAGGATTTATGTGTGTGGTCTTAGCGAGTCCTTCTCTCCTTCGTTTTCTCTTTAATTCTGCCTGTCTCTGCTGGTTTTCGCCCTGTTTGCTTGAGCCGTGTGTCTTGCGGGAGGCTGGAGGGTGAGGCGAGGTGAACCAGGTGCACGCTTACATCGAGAACATCAGCATAAACGGCTGTCTGAAAAGCCTCTTGATCCCAACAGAAACTTGAAATCAGAGGGCTTTGAAAAGCCGCTCGAGGGGGCTTTATAAGACGTAAAGGCCCTTGTTTGTCACTTTTCTAAAGAATCGAATGATTTCTGTCAAGATTCTCCAATTCTCGCACAGTTCAAAACACCTCAGAAAAGAAGAGCAAAAATCTTTTCAGCTCTTCGTAGAAGAATGCGTGTGATGCCCAGATCGAGCGGTAACTAGTTTGTGAGTCAATACTCAAATGCCCCTGACACTTCAAAGTGATGCAGTTGAAAGCTAATACACTGAGCTATTGAAGGCCTTGTGAGTGTTTGTGTGTTCTTGTTCTTGCTATATAGTGAGGACCCAAACAAGCTTTTAACAAACAGAGTAAGGACATGTTTGGAAAGTGAGGACATTTCGTCCGGTCCTCACTAAGTTTAGGGTAAGGGTAGTTTTGCATAGTCAGACTTATCTCCACAGCGCTGTGTCAGCGCTAAAGAAAGGTGTGGCTCCACACATTATCATTCTGGTATAGGGGAAAACATCCTCTGGCTTGTTTGTATTTCTTTAAATTAGGGCTGTCAAAGTTAACGCGATAATAACGCGATAACAACACAATAATGCCATCGATCTTTGTAGCATTGTAGACCGAAGGAATCCATTGGTACCAACGATGTCATACTAGCTTGTCGCAAAGGAGGCTAAATAACGCTCCAAATGTGCGCTAAATTTTGGTGAGGAAAAACTGTCATGGCCATTTTCAAAGGGGTCTTCTGACCTCAAGATATGTGAATAAAAATGGGTTCTATGGGTACCCACGAGTCTCCCCTTTACAGACATGCCCACTCTATGATAATCACATGCAGTTTGGGGTAAATCATAGTCAAGTCAGCACACTGACACTGACAGCTGTTGTTGCCTGTTGGGCTGCAGTTTGCCATGTATATTTCTTATGCTAAATGCAGTACCTGCGAGGGTTTCTGGACAATATTTGTCATTGTTTTGTGTTTTTAATTAATTTCCAATAATAAATATATACAAACATTTGCATAAAGCAGCACATTTACCCAATCCCATGTTGATAAGAGTATTAAATACTTGAGAAATCTCCCTTTAAGGTACATTTTGAGCAGATAAATAAAAATTGTGATTAATTTGATATTAATCAGGATTAAATATTTTAGTGGCCTTGCAAAAATAGAGAAAACAGATACTGAAAGGGAAGGAGAATGCCACATGAAATACAAGGCCAATGGCAGACTTCTACCCAAAGTCCGACTATGGGTACGGGTAAGGGTCAGGCATTTAGTTGTGATGGTTAAGCTTGGGGTAAAGGGCTAGGGAATGCATTATCAACAAGGGTCCTCACAGAGATAGAAGTTCAGCAATGTGTGTGTGTGCCAATGAGCAGCCTTTGCCTGGTGCTTTTAGTAGAGCAGTGAAGACACATTTGCTTTCATTTGAGGAGCAGACTGAGGTAATTTTGACCAGACCCTGGAGCCTCGGCGCTCATCTTTCTATTCCAATCTCTTTTTTAGGTTGCCCTAATTCCATATCCTCATTTCTTGTGGAGGAGGTGAGGGATTGTTGTAACATAAAGCACAGCATTTAGCACGATTTCTCCAAAGACACGTAATGCACCTCAAAGTGCTACATATTAGGCTTTATTATAGTTCATCGATTGAATATAGCTCAGTGACTTTCACTAGGTTTTTAAAGGCCAGTTCACCCAAATTATGAGCAAATATATATATATAACTTTTAGAGGGCTCAGTTTTAAAGAGTGAGGAATCCATTGGTACAAACCATGTCATACTAGCTTGTCAGGAAGAAGGCTAAATAACGCTCCAAACATACACTAAATTTTGGCAAGGAAAAACTGTCATGACCATTTTCAAAAGGGTCCCTTGACCTCTGACCTCCAGATATGTGAATGAAAATAGGTTATTTGGGTACCCACAAGTCTCCCCTTTACAGACATGCCCACTTTATGATAATCACACGCAGTTTGGGGCAAGTCATAGTCAAGTCAGCACACTGACACACTGACAGCTGTTGTTGCCTGTTGGGCTGCAGTTTGCCACGTTATGATTTGAGCATATTTTGTATGCTAAATGCAGTACCTGTGAGGGTTTCTGGACAATATTTGTCGTTGTTTTATGTTGTTAATTGATTGAATAAATATATACATACATTTGCATAAAACAGCATATTTGTACACTCCCATGTTGATAAGAGTATTAAATACTTGACAAATCTCCATTTTAAGGTACATTTTGAACAGATAAAAAATGTGCAATTAATTTGATATTAATCAGGATTAAATATTTGAATAGATGGACAGCCCTAGTTATTATTATTATTATTATTATTATTATTATTATTATTATTATTATTATTATTATTATTATTATTTTTGGAATGAGTCTTTACTGTCATTTTTCAATGCTGTGAGAACCACAAACTGAATTACATTCACTGTCTTTGTATCCTGGTGGAAGCAGAAATGTCACAGACAGACATCTTAAACCCAAACTGTCTGCATGGCTGGATAGCACTAGGTGCCAAAGAGAAAATGTTTCATTTGCAATTTGGGTGAACTGACCCGTTAACTGTTAATATTATGGAAGCATTAAATCAGGTATTAGATTAATATATATAAATTATATGCCTATGTGAACCATTTAAACTGGAAAACTGAGGTCATTCCTTGTAGTTTCTAAGCCAAATGTATTCTAAATATTTTAATTAAAGCACTATATATAGTAACAGTAGACTAAGAGGCAATTACATTCAAATCCTATGCATTTAAATAGCAATTATTTTGCCTTATTTGGATATAGTATTCAGTTTGTTAAAGCTGGTTTCAGATTATGTAATTAAGGCAGTTCTTGTGTTCTGACTATTTCAATTATTGCAGCCTATTTACAAACATATTGGATATTTTGTTATACAGCAGAATGAGTGTAATCTGTGTTTTTATAATGTGCTCAAAAACAGCAAAATACTTTATGAAATGAATTCAATATAGCGATAGTACTGTGAGGAGTAGGAATTCATAAAATGCGAGATACATTTAAGAGAAGGTATTTTATTTTTCAAGTATTCATTTTTTATTTGAAGCAACATTCATTGCTCAATTACTGTCTCTTTAGCAATGATGCACTGAATAAGCTGTAATAAACATTTTGTAACATTTTTGGCGAACCCAGGTTGTAGGTGTAAAGTCCCCTATAATATCAAGGCCCTTTAACAAGTCATTACACTTTGAAATAAGGAGTTTTAGAACAACATACTTGGACTTTCCATTCACATTCCCACCATGTTGTACCCTTGTTAATCCTTGTGCTTGAATATTTTCTCCCAAGAGTCACATGGAATTATTATATTCAGTTACATCCTGGTATAATACCCTGAATTAGACTAAAAAGTCCATCCTGTGTGGATTTATCTCCTCCTGACACCTCGAGTACCACTGTCTCATCTTAACATTGGGATTCCATTTAGTCTCCTTTCATGCTTAAATCGATAGCCGCCGCTCGTCCGCTTTTACACCCCAACAACGTCTGCCTCCATTGGTCCAGAGGCAAGCGGCTGCTTTCTCCCGAACCAATCAATGTTGATAATCATAGCTTGGATATAGACGGCGAGCTGCAGGCCGTATGGCTGCATGATTAATGAGCTTATTATCAACGCAGAGTGGACCTCATCACAGCCGCACCGCCTGGGAAACACACACAGTCAATAGGAAGGCAGCACACAAAGATAGGCTATAGGGATACAACACATGCACACACACATGCACACACACGCACAATAAATTAATGTACAAGCAATCACAACACATACAAAAACACAAACATGTATCCAATCCTTGTGTGTATTCACTGACAACTCTTAAGTGATTTATTACACTGAATTTAAAAAGCTACATTATATGCATGTGTTGGTTTTGCTATACTTGTGAGGACCACGAACTGAAGAATAACCTTTTCTGTCAGGACATGTGTGTGTTTGTGTGTGTTCTTGTACTTGCAATATAGTGAGGCCCAAAACAAGTTTTTAACCAACAGAGTGAGGTCCTCATTTCTTCAAAGGCCTGTTTGAGGGTTCAGACTTGGTTTTAAGGTTCATGTTAGAATTAGGGTTGGGGTTAGACATTTAGTTGTTATGGTTAAAGCTGCAGTGTGTAGAAATGGAGCAAATATGATTAAAAAAGTTATTTTTATTAAACGAACAAATCCTGACAGTAGTGCATGAGAAAGGTAATTTGATAAAAAAAATCATGTGCCTCTGTGTCCTCCGGTGTCCTCCAGTGCTCCTAATGTCATCTGCAAGATTTCACAGACCGTAGAAAAACAACCAATTAGAGCTGAGCTGGAGCCTACTGTCTCCGAGTAGCTGTCAATAACTCGCTAACTCCAATCAAACGGTCAAACTAGGCAGCGCTGATCAAATATGAATCAATACTCTGTTACTGTAATGACTATTTCTCACTTCAAATGTTTTCAGAAACATCTTGTAGTGTACTGTTTAGCTGTAAAATGAGAAAGTTTGTGACCCGGCAGCCATGTTGAGATCAGTTGAGAAAATACCAAGCACTGCCCACCAGCTGAAGCACAGCCAATAGGAACGCTCTCTCTGAAATGGCCTGTGATGCTGTCAAAACATTCTGCCTACTGAAGCCTTTAGGTTAGGGTAAGGGGCTAGGGAAAGCATTATGACAATGAGTGTCCTCCTCACAAAGATAGACAAACAGGGATGTGTGTGAGGGTCACAGTCCATCCTGTGAAACACGCACTGGTCCTTTATTATTAATCTTAAAGGAAAACAAATGAATTATTTTGACATTTGTTTTCTTCCTGCAGGCCGGCCGTCAGCAGCCCTGGAATCAGCTGAGAGGTAGGGAATTACCGCAAATGAAACTGAGTACTGCCTTTCTGCTGTCTGTTTACTTCAATAGTGTGGAGATAAAGGTCAGCTTCATTTTGGTTTGATTGCGCTGATTTGATTGAATTGAAATTTGTTTGTTCTTTGTTTTTTCTTTTCAAATTTCATGGTCAGGAACTATAGCACATTAGAATGAAAAAAATCTGTTTCTAAATGTTTATAAATATATATTTTGTTTTTCTTTAATAAATTATGAATGATTCTTTTGACATTTTGAATTAATTTAATATATTGACAATTTAAACTACACACTTGTTATCCTTATTTGTTACCAAACAGGTCAAGGTCACTCTCTACATGTCTCCCTGTTTATTCTGAGTATAAAACCGCCTGTTTGTTCAGCCAGTGGTTTTCCACTGCTGATTAGGAGGCCCCGTGGCCGATAGCGTGAGGCAGCAGTAGATCAACTTCCCATCCTGGAAACTCATATGACTCAGCTGAAACATGGCATGAAAGCTATTTAAAGCTAATACTGGGAATTGTCCCTTTATTGATACAATACCAATACCAATACCAAAGTACATTGAAAAATGTACTTTAGTCCTTTGGTTTCACATTTTTTCCTGTAAACAATACTACTTTCCTATATAGAAGCTGGTATGTAACTGGTCATTTGTAGTCAATTTCCTAGAAACGGCTATGTCATTTGAAAGTGTAATTAATACGTGAAAATGAGAATGAGTATTTTTAATAGCCTAATGTGCTAATATGCAGTTAAACACAAAATTTAAAAGTTTCCAGTGAAGTTGTAAATTACAGATAAGCATAAGCAAGTATAGATAATGGATGGATATTTAACAATTGCAATTTCCTAAACCTAACCAAGTATTTTTGTTGCCTATACTTAAAGCTATGTTTCAATTCACAACATTAACTTTAACTTTGACAATGCGGTAGGTGCAGTTTGGCCCATCTGAAGCATTAGAGTAGTGATAACCACTGATAACGCCCATTCAATCGGCCGACAACTTTCAAAATGGTTGCTAAAATGTCAGACACAATGACTACATGGTGTCTGCTATCAACTGACCCTGACAACTACAGACATTATGTACGTACGAGATGCAAACGTATATCCTGAATATGTTCTGAAGAACTACTCCCAGAATTGTGACCTACATAGCATCGTGGCCTCTTACAGTTCTCACCTATATAGTATGAAAATTGAATTTGCCTGCCGGCTGAGGTGCAAAGCCCGAGCATGTCAGGACGTCCTCTGGTGTTGCCGTGTGCTGGCTGCACAGAGGAAGTCTCTGGCCGTCAGTCTGTCCATTCACCCCTCCCCTGGGAGCTTGACAGACGTCCTATACAGTTACAGGTTACCTGTGGCGCCGGAATGAGTTTTGAAGTGGGGGGATGGTGGTTCTCCCCCATAAAATGCATCAATCTGGAGCACTTTGAGACCAAAGTTACGAGGCTAGATCTATGAAGAACTTGGTGCTCTAGTAAACAATTTAATCATAAAGGTTGTATGGTTATGAACGCTGATGGCATAAGTATGGTAAACGTGACGGGGTGCCAACATTGCCGCAGACCCCTCGCACTGAGGACAGTCCGCCCTGGTTGATAGTTGCGCTGGGAATCTCATCCCTCCCCACAGGGAGAGAGAGCGCACTGCGCAACGAGAACTCAATGGCATTTCCAAGCTTACCTTGGTCACGGCACACCGGACGATGCGCCTGGTGATGGCCAGCACACCAGTTGAGAAGTGTAAAAATATTTTGGGTTCATTATGAAACTGTAGCGGGCTGGATGTCAGATCACTTTGATTTTATTTGTACTAGGCTACACAATGGCTGATTAGGATTGGATAAATAAATATATCATTCAGTGCATTTTTATTGGGAATCAACCTCACGTTTATGCACGTATTGTCAGAAAAAATAGACTTGAAGTGTAAATAAAGGCTTCAGTTCAGGTTGCGGTTACGCGAGACTCAGCTCAGACAGAGTCCTGCAGACAGCTGCTGCTTGGATTAAAATGAGAGCGTATCTGTAGAGTAAAAACCCCTCTGACACCCTCCAGTCTGGACATACACGGGGCGGACAGGAATGACTGAAACATCTTTTTACTGTGTTGCAATATAGGGATATTTGCGGGGATACAGTGATTCACGAACTTAAAAAGAAAGTGGGACAGGGCCGTAAAGTGGCAGCCAAACTTCCAGCATCCATGCATGTTACAAGTACAGGGACTAAGCAAACTGTCGGCCACACTGCACGACTCTCAAGGATCGCCAAAGCAACCTCTTTTTCCCTGCAAATAATCCTTCGCTTTCACTCTTATCTCTAAAAGTTCTTACTTTATTGGCAAAATCTCCTCTAAATGTACAACAAAGTTGTTCATAAAGACTAAAGAGATAAAGCTCTTGTGTCTGAGAATGTTTTAATTAGTTTAGAGTTCTGGGTTGGATTCAATCTGATAATCCTGCCTCTACTTGTGTGCACCTGCTTAGTAGCCATGAGTCACTGTATTCAATTTGCATTTGCACCCTTTGAAGTATTTAGCAAATTACATAATTGCATAAATGCATCAATATAATTTTAGTTATGCAACTCACACATGCAGCTCCTTGTAGGATTAATCATTTAATCATCACCGGACTTCCTTTTTCTTCCATCATTTTCATATTAGGATTAATACAGCAAGAGCTGTCTCCTTCACCTGGCTCAATCAACGATGCTATATTTCAGTCTTATTACTGATCCTATCATTTAATGTGGCCTGGAAATGACTCCAGCCACGGCGTAGCCTAAAGGTACTTACCTCCCATTTAAATGATTGTAGTTAGTATTAGTGACACACATGTTGGCGAGCCTCCGAGTTCACATGGAAGCTAATTAGGAAAAGCAACAATTTAATAGGTGCTGGTAATTCGGCACCACTGGCTCTGCAGATGACAACTCAATTTGGTGCTCCTACACACACAGAGAGAGAGAAATGGGATGCTAGCATCACCTGCGAGGGAGGAGAGATGATGCTGCGGCCCTGCACTGTCAGTCAGAGCGAGATATTACGTTTCTCAAGCCTTCTATTGAGTGCAAAGAGTGATCGTCCTCCCCTCCTTTATATCCATCTTAACCATGCCTCATTCTGTCTCCACGTCTTCATCTGTCTCCTAGCTGTTGCCACTAGCATCAGTGCTGCTGCAGTGTGCCACGGCCTGCCAAACATCCAGTCTAGGGTCACCACTCCTCTCTCTCTCTTTTTTCCTCTCTCTGCAGCTGCAATACAATAGCTCCACGGCCTCGCCTTGCCATTAAGTGACACGCCATTTTTGTTGTATTGTGCCCCTCTGACTTGTGGGCACAGGTGGCAGTGATGTTGCAGGACTTCAATCACTGAGATCCTGAAATGGAAAACAATAGTAGGCAGGAAGATTTCTATGAGAATACATGTGATACAAAAGCACATTAGGCTTTATGATAAATGACATTAAACAGAGTGGATCAAAGATCAAAACTGAGAATGAGTTAGTCCGTCTCTTTCACACCCAAGATAATAAAGAAACTATTCAAATGTAATGTTACACAGATCGTACAGCTCCCGGTTAGTAGCATAGTAAACACAAAAATGGCTAAGGTAAACTATAGGCTGACGCCACAAGTGAAGATTATAAGATAGCAGAGTTTCAGCAGTTTGGTTGAATTTTGCGTGTTCTTGCCCAGCTGTTAATTAGTAGTTGGCTTTTTTATAGAACTGATGACTGTGAATTTTGATTGTATGGACCCAGTAGTAGAGGTGAAATGTTGCCACCTATTTGTTTGGAGCAGGTGGCTCGGTATTACACGTTGCACCTTTAATGCATAATTCTCACAGCAACTTTACATTACATCTTATGCTGTACCTCTTTATTTTTTACTTTACAATGTAGATATTTACATCTTATTGCACATATTGATCCATATTGCATATCCCATGTTCTACATCCACTTTTTAAATTACTTACCTACATTGTGCCATTAACTGTATTGTACAAACTTTTGATTTTGCTCTTTGTTTTTCAGATTTTCGTTTGTCTAAATGTGTACAGTATTATGCTTGCATGTTTATTATACATGTCTGTGGAGATGAAAATGCAAATTATGCTAATAAACATCTAATTTGCAATGCCAATTCCTGGTTGAATATTGGAAAGAAGGCAATGTTGACTTGAAGCACCAGACAGGAGGTGTATACGTTGCGTACTCTCCCTTACCTTAACCAAAAGCCTAACCATAAGTGGGACATAAACCCCAGTCTCCAGTGTCAAAGTCCACAACATAACTCAGACCATTATGTTGTGTATAAATACAATTCTGAGGAGACAGTGTGGATGGACAACATAAATCTAAAACATGTGGTAGCTTTTATCAAACGTCACTCAAAGAGAGGGAAAAAGTGCATTTGTTGGGGACTATTTTCTGCAGTGGATTAATACACATTTGGTGCTTTAATGAATATTTCAGGCATTGATTCACGCACAATACTTGTTAGTTGGATTAACACATTGTGGGTTTGGCTCTGCACATGGGATTTGTTGAGAAAAATATAGAATATCATCCTTTAAGTCAAGGTTTTGTGCGTGTGCGTACATGAACCTATAGTTGTTATGCACGTGTGTTCCTCAGTGCGTCTGTAGCTTCCTCTAAGCCATAGAGACTTTGATAGCAGCCCATGCAGAGCGACAGACACAGACCAGTGGCTTTTTCTAATGAGCAGACTGTTGTTGGTCTGCCGTGGGGACCCTGCTTCAGGGCTGGCACACCCTACAAGAATTTATGAACTAATTAAGCATTAAAATTTGCCTTCTTAGACAAGAGAGTCAACAATTATACAGAGCTACAAGAAAACTGCTAATTTGTCATCCCCATCTTTCATTTGCATTTGGGTACGGTGTGGAAAGGGCTGAGGCTGGTTCAAGTTTGGACCGTCTGGCAGCTCAGAGGGAAACAATCTCCTATTTATAGGCATTAATTATTCCTCCTGCTGCTCTGCCTCTGTCCTGATGGACCTGGAGATACTGTCATCTTCACTTTGGAAAGTAAATGTGGATCGCTCCCATGCTGATTTACAGATACTCAGTGTGGAGACGCAGCCTGCAGACTGAGGAGCCAGTTGTTTGCTCAAACTTTCAAAGTGAGAGCGTAAAACTTTGCCTTGTATGCATACAGTACTATATGTGTTGTCCGTTCATCGATTAATCACAAAACTCAGTGAAACTCAACATGTTTTGGTTAACATTGGATAAAGTTCAATGTCACAAGTATAGTATGATTGTTATACTGTTATATTATTGGATTATTGTTGATGTGTGAGTGCATAAAGTAGCATTTTACTGTTGTAGTTAGTCGAGGCGGAGCTGATTGTAACTACATTATGTACAGTGCTGTTGGATAGTTTAATCTGTAACAATGTGTAATATTGTTTATGCTACTTATATTTTGTTTAATGTCAAATCTTCATCAGCAAAGTAACAGTAACTATAGCTGTCAGATAATGCAGTGCATTAAAAATAATTTTTCACAATATTTTCAACCCGGTCTCACAGGAAGGCGAATAAATACCACAACATTAAACGGACATTACGCATGTCATGAGTATGCCAGCAAACATCCGCAGTTACTAACTTAGGGTCAGGCAAGAAAACCACTTAGTTAGGGTAAGGGAAAATGTCATGGTTGGGCTTAAAATAAGTACGTGAACTACGACAAACATGTCACAAGGGTCAACAAAAAATATGTGACAATTGTCACATGACAAGTGTCACTTACAAAACAAAACGCCAGTCAACAACAGCCTTGAACACGGGTCTTCTGGTGTTTGTTGAACCCATCCACCTCCCCAACTGCCCACCATAAATGTTCTTGCTTGCTTTTTATACTACTTCATTAACTTTTACCGTAGCATTTACTGTATATGCACATGGCTGCTTTTTAAATTATAAATATCCCATTACATCATGCCACAGAGTCACACAAATAGTTATAAAGCATTTAATTGATTAATAACTAATTGTACAACAAAAATAGGCATTAATAAATTTGTTTACAAATTGATTTATTAATCTATGAACAAATGGGCTAAATTACAAAATAATTCATTATTTGACATTTTAATGGCCAATAAAAAGAAGAATTATGAAAAGAATTTATCAATGAAATATGAATCCATCAATAAATAGCTCAAATTAAAAAGGGATTAACAAAAACACCATAAAACAGTCAATAAGTTCAAATACATTAATTGATTAATTAATAAATAATGGAATTATTAAGGGAAATGCAAATGGGAAAAGTAGTTGTCCTTTTAAATTTATTCAATTTGTGAATCCAGTTATTTATTTCTCTTTTAAATTGCATTTTCAAATAGAATTTTAAATTCCATTACTTATTTATGAATTCATTAATGTATTTTTAAAAAAATACTTATTACTACTTACTGACTGTTTTATGGTGTTTTTATAAATTTCTTTTTAAATTGAACTATTTATTGATGGATTAATATTTCATTTGTACATTCTTTTTATAATTCTTTTTTTTATTGCCCCTTATAATGTCGAATAATGAATTACTTTGTAATTTAGTCCATTTATTCATAGATTAATAAATACAATTGCATACAAATGTTTTTAATGTCAATTTTTATTGTACAAATAGTTATTGATCAATTAAATGCTTTACTACTATTTACGTGACTCTTGTGGTCCTCCAGAGTCAAGGAGTCAGATTTTGCATCCTCTAGGTTACACAACCTGTGAATATTTTGCAAATGCAACCTAACCAATCTTCCAATCAGCTGAATTTCCCGCTCTGACTTTATGATGACCGCTACTTTCACTGTGCAGCTACTTTGAAACGTCTATCAGCGGAGCTCTTTTTCCCCTTGCTCTGGGAATCCAGAGAGATTTTGGATTGGCAGGCCGGGCTGCTGTCAGCATCATCTCTGTCACCTGTCCTGCTCGGCAGCCAGCTGCTCCTCCTGCGATAAGACTCCAGTTTATTCTGGGGCTGAAAATACTGGACTCAATCTGGCTGTCCGCCGATCGCTCAGCCTCTCTGTCCGTCTGCTCACAAACTGCTGTCAGTCAGGGCCAAAGCTGATGGAGCTCGTTTGTAAATCTCTTTTGTGTTTCATTTATTTTGTACTCAGCGGCTGTGAAATAGCTTCAATTTTACTTCTGCCAGAGTTAAAGAATATGCTGCATGACGGGAGTCAGAACTGATTCACAAAAACAACCTTAAAATAGGAAAACATCTGCTCAAGCGATGAAAGGGACTTAAAAATGCTGGTAAACTTCAATCAAAAGACTGTGATTATATAGAGCATACATTTAATTTATATATTTATAAAAAAAGAATGGGACTTAATGAATGACTTGATTGAATGCAGCATCCCTGTCGCTCTCCTCGTTTCTCAGAAGTGTCAGCCACCTTCATCTCCTCATTTTCCTCCTCCTCCTTACAAAATGAATGATGTTAAATCAATGATGCCAATGACAGGCGGCGTCTGAATGACTGATCTAAATAAAATGGGCAAGGCACCATTAGGAAACAAAAAGCTTGCTTTTATCCAGCAGCAGGCAGACTCTATTTCTCTCCCCGGCTCTTTCTTTACCAGCCTCTCTTCTGTGTAGTGCAGAGTAAGCACAGCTGTCTGAAAACAACATGAAGGATGGACGGCTACAACGGGAGGGCGGGTGAGGTGGGGAGGCAGCGACCCCGGGGATAGTAGCGTTAACTGGGTGTGGCATGGCCCGCTTTCCGTTTTGGCTGCACTGAGAGAAGATGTGGCCAAGCTGCAGGCTGCTACTGAGTATGTGGCTGCTGGCCATGAAGTCAAAACTCTGTCGAAAACAACTGAGCCAGCTACACTGATTTTTCTACCTTGTACCTTTACGCAGGGAAAGTTGACACAAAGTCTGCAGTCTTGGTGCTAAAAGTCTCTGCAGGTAAAAGATAAATCTCAACCCCATCTCATGGGAAGGCGTCACTTACAAAAAAGTAGTATTCTTCAAGTATATTTTATGAAGTATACTTAAGTCAAGTTTGAATATATTTCCCCCAAGTATACATTATGTAGTAAGAATACTAATATCAATACTGATATCAATGTACTAGTAGTACACTTGTAAGTGTATGTGGTTTGAATTCCTCTCTTTGAATAATGTCTGGGATGGCATTTGGAGATGTGCAACAAACAAAAGTTGATTTAGAGTATTTTTTAGTGTTTATTTTAGTTTGTTTTAGTGCAAATTTAAATGGAAAACTCAAAAAGTGTTAAAAAAAATAGTATTGAAAAAAAAAAGAATTAAGTAAAACGTTTAAACACTATAAATTCAGTGGTATTTAAATTTCAACATTATTCAGGCCTAGTTTTTTTAATTTTACAATTTGGCACTTTTGCTTACAAAATCTAAATTATTATGGTCTTTCTTGACTTACATAGACGAGAAATATTAAGGCAGTCAGACAGTTAGACAGGTTGTAAAAGTCAACCATTTTACTTGAAGTTAAAACTGAAAGTGAGCACAGGTGAGATGCCAGAAATGAATCCTCATTGCACAGGAAAACTGTGTGAACCCAACTATACAGCAACTACAGAAGGTCAACGTTGGTCGGTTGCTTATAAGATCTGAATCCTTACTCTTAATCCTTTCTTTGCCACCATACTTGCCCTGTTGGACTTCCGTGTAGCGATGTTCCCTGATCTCAGGGGTGACAGTGAGGACAGTGAGGACAATGTTATCACAACTGATAGAAATGATGGCCAAAACTGCGGAAATAAGACCCACATTGTAATAAACCAGAATTAAGTGGTTTGCTGAAGGACATCCTGTCCTGCCAATGCTGATTCTCAGGAACTTGTCTCGACTCAATTGGTCTGTGTGTCAATCTTTCCCCGTTACTGAAAAAAATGAGCATCAGTATTGACAACCTGCCTTTATCAAGGCTGTTTGGTGTGTAGCAGGTTGAATGTGCCGACTGTCATACAGAGCTGTATAGTAGGTTATACCGGTAGAAGGCATTTGATTTTGACTTTCACCCATTTTCACAGCCTCTATTTATTTGTGAAAGTCAAATCAAATTTGTTTAAGGACGATATATAAACTGAACACAGAGGACACAGCACACGAAGCAAATAAGACAACAATTAAGAATTTAAAAGGACGGGTTGGGGACACAAAATGTGCTACAATTCCTGCTGCTACACCTGAATGGCAAGACCTGAAGCAGTAAATGGGATTCATGTTGATAAATATGAGTGGAGAGTGACAACCATTTTGTTTCACTTTATTTCTATTTATTTACTTTGAATAAGTAACAAACATATAGCAAACAAATTATCAACATAAATAAATATTACGTCCGAAAAGGAGAAGGAAGAAATATACATTTAATGGTTCTACTCCTTCACCATAACTACAAAACATAACTCAATATTTATCATATAAACTTTTGTGGTAGCCTGTAGGCTATTCCTTTTTTATTTCAATTCCAGCCTTATTAATGAAGTGATATTTTTCACCAGTTAGGTCAGATGATCCTTTATTATATGTTGATGTAAAGTGTTCCAGCAGCAGAAGGACCGGCAGTATCTCTCTTTCACACATAGCCTGTCAATGAAAGACCTATTTAAAAACACACATGGCGAACATGCGTCTTTTGTAGTCCATCTTCAGATCATTGTAGTTTCACCACGGCAGACCTGCGTCAATAACATCCGCCGCCGTCGCATCATAATTACGGAGCCTAGTGAAGTGCAGTCAGATTCTCTTAACACCACAGTTTCTAAAGTCTTTATGCATTCTCCTTCACATCTATCCTTTCCTCGTGACGTTTTCCATCGAGATCAAGGGAAAGTGGTTAGGAAAAGACGTTAGGACGTGATTTTTTGACTTTTCGACCTCCCTTTGACCTCTGCCTGCTTTAATAAGTAAAAGCTTAACTTCACTGTTGAACTGCCAGCCGCGTTGTCATGCTTTTGGGTTCCATTCTGCTAGTTTTATTAGAAGCCTGACAGATAGAGACGTAGATCCACTGCTGCAGAAACAAACAAACAGATAAACTGGTCATAAAAAGCTTCATTAGTAAATACACACTTTTACCTGTAAAAGACATGATTTATTAATTTCGTCATCCTTTTGCGATAAATGTGTAAAATAAGCATCAGGCTCACCTTGAGAATATATTGTTCTTCAGTTCCTCCGTTAAATGAATTCACCCGGTGTTATTTCGTTGTTGTTTCGGGGGGGGGAGTCATCATTCCAAAGGTGTCTGCTAAGCAGAATATTGTGATGAATGGAGCACAGATGAAGCCAGCAGGAGAGCTGTCGGGCCTGTCAGAGAGAAAGGCACGAGCACCGCTAGATGCCGAGCGGGTTTTCCCCCCAAACAGGATTCAATCAGTGGCCACAGACATACAGACAGACAGCTGGGTTTGATACAGCAGACTCAGGGGATGAGGATGAAGAAGGTTTGGACAGACATAAAGAGGTGTAAGAGACAAAGACGGAGTTTGCTGGAAAATTAATTGATAGACTTCTAAATACAGAATTTCATTTCTTTAACAAATTAACCCAATCAAGCTGTAGCGGGCTCAGTTTCAGAGAGAAGATACTGGTGTCATATGAAACTAGAAAACCTAAGGAATCCATCGGTACCAACCATGTCCACCATTAGCCTGTCATTTAAACTTGCGCTAAATTGTGGCAAGGAAAACATGGCCATTTTCAAAGGGGTCCCTTGACCTCTGACCTCTGACTCTCCCCTTTACAGACATGCCCACTTTATAATAATCACATGCAGCTTGGGGCAAGTCATAGTCAAGTCAGCACACTGATACACTGACAGCTGTTGTTGCCTGTCGGACTGCAGTTTGCCATGTTATGATTTGAGCATATTTTGTTCTGCTAAATGCATAATTTTAATTGATTTCCAGTAATAAATATATACATACATTTGCATAAAGCAAGCATATTTGCCCACTCCAATGTTGATAAGAGTATTAAATACTTAATCCCTTTAAGGTACATTTTGATTGGTTAAAAAATGCGCGATTCTTTTGCAATTATCACGATTAATCATGGAAAATCATGCGATTAATAACGATTACATATTTTAATCGATTGACAGCCTTTGTAAAAATTCAGCTCAGTTTCCACAAGGCAGAAAAAGTAAATCCAAATTAGAAGACCCAAGTAGAAAATCGCATGTGTGTGTTGCTTTGGCATTGTGCTTTAGATGGAGTTGAGACAATAAAATACAATCCAGGAACCAAACACACACATTGTTTTGTGAATTGCTTTTGAGTTTTCTTTTTTTGCCATTGTGTTTTGCACTTCGGGGCCACCGTCTACACCTCTTTTCGCTCTTCCTCGCTGAAGGGTTGCTATCCATTATGCGCAGTGACATTCTTTGTCTGAAGGACACTGGCGTTAAGCCAAGAGCTTCCGCTGGGCCGGCCCAGCCGTTTAATTGAAACAGTAAAAGAATTTTCTTTTCGCACAAAAGCTTGACCAGAAAGGCCAGCGAACCTGATGAAAAGGGATTAGGAGAAACGTATTGCAGGGATATTATGTTGAGTGTGACACGGCAGCTTGTGGAGGAATTAGTATGAAGGCCTGACCCGTCCTGGATTGGTCAGGCAGAAGGACAAACCAGTGATTAATGGAGTAGTCAAAGGCTACGCTTAAAACCGATTTCACAACAAGAACCGTGGAACATTGTGAACACCGGACCTACATACCGTTAACTACCTCACTCACCTGCAGTCCAACACAGCGCTCTCCAATTGCTACTAGATGTTTAGCTCTTGTAGGTGCCTCATTCATCTTTAATTGAAGCTGTTGGTTTGCTTTAGGGCAACATAACTGTCTGCGTAGATCCACACAAATAACCCTCATTAGCACACAAGCATGATTAATGTCATTATTAGAATGATGAGAGTGGGGAAGGGAAGAATTAGACTGTTTTGCATTGGGTTGAGTCTAGAAAATACAATTTGTTAAATACTGTACGCAAGGTGGTATATTGTGATTTTTTAATCTAATTTCAGGAAAACTGTCATAGTATAAAGAACCCACCAGCATATGCATAAAATCTGAGTAAAAAAAACGTTTAATTTTTTTCTGCAATCAGAACAGTTGGACCTGCATTTGCATTTATTACAGTCCCTGTAAAATCCAACATCATGTCAATACTTTGAGAGGGTGAATACACTCAGAGGACACATCTCCTTGCAAATGAAATAGAGTATTCACTGAGTTAATCTTTGCATGTAAACTATTGATTAAAAATCGAGAATCAATGTTTTTGAATCAATAAAGCATCACAAAACATAATATCACAATATTCTTTTCTTTTTTTTTTTTTCAATATTTTCATACACCCCTATTTCCAGCAGCAGCAGGCAGGAAAGTGAAAAAACAGGACTTGCCTTATCTCATTATCTCGTAATCATTCCCTGGGCGTTAAATACTGATTAATACTGACTGTTACAATCAGCCGTTCGTGTCCCGTGTTCACAACGTTCAGTGTCTTTTTCGCTGTAAAAACATAGTAGTTTTAATGTATTTCTTTCCTAAACCTAGCTATAGGGGCTTTGTTGCCTAATCCTAATGTGACGCCAAAGGGCGTGACAAAGCGCCAGTATGTGACAAGTTGGGATGAGAACGTGTTGCATTACCACCGCTGTGATGCCTTCAAAGACCTATAACAACAACATACTATAGGAATATAATACAGCAGGATCCATTTTGCGTATGAGCACTTTTTCTTCTAATACTTTAAGTGTTTTTTTTACTTGTAATTGAGGGTTTTTTTGCGTTCTGTTGTTGGTACTAAAGAATCTGAATACTACCACATATTATTTGTTGTCTATCCAACCATCCGTCCATTATCTGTAACCACTTATCCTATTCAGGGTCGCAGCCGACGTTGGGCGAAGGCAATTTGTTGTCTATCTTTAATCATATCTAACAGATAAAGCTTTCATTTTTCCGATGACTCAAAATGAAGATTACTTTATTTTGCTTATTAATTCCGGTCATAAATCATAGCAGCCTGACACCAACAGATCATCTTGTCCACAATGCTTCTATTGATCATTTCAGTGAACAGACCTATTAGTGAATCTGTTTACTAGGACAACATGTTACACTGAAGTGAAACATTGGATCATTTCAGTAAAAACCCACTTTACCATGACACGGTTTCAGTTTTCATACACAGCGGGCTGCTTCAAGGTGGATTAAGGCTTGCCGCTGTGAAACCAAAGTTATTCTCAGCTCTATCGCGGCCCTGTCCTCAATACCAAAGCACTTTATAAATAGGCAACCAAATAGAGCACTGTTACATCTGAGGACCGCCTTGTGTTGTGCAGTCACACTGAGTTTTTCTTAAGAGGTTTGCTAAAGATAATCACACATTTTACAGTTATGTTACTGAGTTTCATGTGATATTTGAGGCTCTCCGTGGGTCAAATCTTGCTGTTTTTAAACCTTAATTTCCAAATATTACATTTACTTGAAAGCCCTAAATGAATTTTCCTGTTTCTGTCTTACTTTTTGCAGGTTAAGTCATGGTGTGTGACCAGCTTGGCATCAGTTCATCAGTCTCAAAAGTGAATGAGCAGAGAAGAAAGGTTCAAACTGCCCTCCAGTGGAGACACAGTGTGTACTGCACCCATGCTGCTATCTGCGCCCTCATTGTCCAGTCAGTGTGTTTTCTTATTGTTAACCACTGCAGTCTTTGTGGTAGCAGAGGCCATAAGTGCACTACAGAGACGAGGAGAGTATTCACAGTCCACTACTTTTAATGCTAATAAGGCAGATTGATGGTCTCTATCTAAATGGTTCAAATAAAAGGTGAGCTCCGTTTCCTTCTGTGTCTCCGCTGTGTCTGCTGCCCTCTGAGAATAATAAAGTAACTGTTAACACCGGGTGCTGTCTTTTCAGTGGCTTGTTTCTGTCACTGAAGATGAACTCCTGCCTCTGTACTGCACCACAGCACTGTGAGTGTGTGTGTGGGTGGGGAGGGTCAGCTGGTGTTGTGAATCAGGCCGCTGAAGTGTCAGACACGGCTTCTTCACAACACCAGGGTTCCTCCCTACCACTTCCTGCCGGGATGTATGGCACTTCTACAAGATAACAGCGATGTCTCTACTCAAATACTGTACATCAGAATATAGCAAATATGAATCCATTCAATAAATGTGACGAGATGACACCTGTGATGATCTATAACTGCTATCTGTAATGTGTTGTAATTGTACTTTGTATTATTTCTAGTGTGTCCAAAGCTGTTGAACTACAGATTTTCAGTGTGCCATAATTTGGCGTCAATGTTTGTGCTCATTTGAGTTAACTGTATAAATATGTTATTTAGTGATGATAAGCTTATTTTCTTAGCTTATTTTCTTTTTTCAGGTTTAACAGAAATACGTTTTAATCAAAGTCTGCGTAGGGTGGAGGGTGTTCGTGTCCTGTAAGAAACCAAAAGTCAACGTTGACTTATTTTGAATTACGTAGGTTACGTAAGTTATGTTACGTAACCAAGTCAACATTAGGTTATTTTAAATTACTTAGGCTATGTTAGTTACGTAAGGTGACTAAGTCAATGTTGACTAAACTTAAATTACGTAGGCTATGTAAGTTACGTTACGTAACCAAGTCAACGTTGACTTATTTTAATTACGTAGGATACATAAGTTACGTTACGTAACCAAGTCATTGTTGACTTATTTTAAATTACGTAGGATACATAAGTTACGTTACGTAACCAAGTCATTGTTGACTTATTTTAAATTACGTAGGCTACGTAATTTACGATACGTAACCAAGTCAACATTAACTTATTTTAAATGACGTATGCTACGTAAGTTACGTAAGGTGACTAAGTCAATGTTGACTAACCTTAAATTACGTAGGCTACATAAGTTACGTTACGTAATCAAGTCAACTTATTTCAAATTATGTAGGCTACGTAAGTTACGTTACGTAACCAAGTCAACATTGACTTATTTTGATTTACGTAGCCTTCGTAAGTTACGTTGCATAACCAAGTAAACGTTGACTTATTTTAAATTACGTAGGCTACGTAAGTTATTTTAACCCAAAATATGATCTTTTCTTTCCTAATCCTATACAAGTAGGTTTGTTGTCTAAAACCTAAATTGTTTCTGTGATGGCAGCACATCATTTTCACACCTTACGTGCCACCACCACATAATGCGTTGTTAAGAGGTTGTGGTCATTTCACGTATCTGTGAGATCACATTGTGCATCTCTTCAAATTCTAAATCTGAGACTAAATTACTTGTTTATTATTGAACAATGTTGACGGGTCAAATGCATAGTAAAGCATATGCTTTGGCTGAATGGGACTTTGTCTTGGGTAGAGTGCTCTAACATCAGACAACGGTTGGATTCTGTCCATACACATACAGCGATTGCTGGCAGCAGCACATCCGTCTGCACAGCTTCTGTCCATTTGGATTTTCAGTCTTGGCTCTGAAATCAATTTTTCTATAAGATTAGTAAATGTTTGAGTGGTAAATAAATGTCTCATGACTGAAGGAACAATATTTGTGTCTTTGTCTCACTCATCAAGGAACATTTTCAAATGTCCTTACATAATAAAAAAGTACACAGTTGTTGCATTGTACAGTTTTACTACCCGACACACACACTGACAGTACTATCAGATACAGTAGATAGATAGCTAGATAGTTAGACAGATAGATATATAGATAGATAGATAGATTACTTTTACAGATGCAGATAAATAAAAGCTTGGCAACATAATGATAATGAAAAAAGAAACATAAAGGCACTGTGAAAATATAAAACCAGGCTTGTGTCACAGAGAGCTCACATTTAGCTGGAATGGTTTAGGAGGTAATAATGAAATGAAACATCACACACTTGTCTTCTTAATCTGGGATACCTCGTACAGGTAGGAGATGAATAACTTGGTTCCCTCAAAATAGTTGTATCTGGGAGAAGAAAATTAAAAGAGGAAAAGAGTTAAAAAGCTGAATTGTTAAAGCCAAAAATCAAAGGAAAATCTTCTGCTTTGATGGAGACACTCACAGTAACAAAAGCATATATGGAACAAGTCTCATTAACATCACTTTCTGCAAACTTGCACCGTTATTCACAACACCATTATACCTTCGTAGAAGTCCCCAAAACGTAAATCATCCCTGCTCCGCTTTTCTGCTGCCACCAGTTACGTAGTAATACTTGCACAAGACTTTGGCACTGGACCAATATATTGTCATTTCTGCTTTTAAGGTCATCCACCTTGACCTTGTGTACCTTTTTAGTCATTTATCATTTTATCCTGGCACCCCCATTATCTTGTAGTCGTGTGTGTGTTTCATATATGGTAAATATTAGGTTAAAGGATTATTTCAACTCAAGAATGTGGATGATTAAGAGAGGATACCCTGGAGGTTCACATTCCTGCTTCTTATAAATCACAGCTTCCCTCCTGCAGCTTGTGTTCATATTGACACTCATCACACGCTATGCGTAGGGCACCAAGTGCCGGAGGGGGCACAAACAGCCGGCCAATAACACTAACGTCTGCTACGTAGGTGTCACAGACCTAGGATGACCAGGTGTCCCACTTTACGAGGGACTGCACAGCATTTTTATCCCTTGTCCCACATATTGAGACGATGTCCCACATTTTCATTGGCTCTAGTTTTCAAAAGTCATACCACTGCAGGACAATGTAATTGGCTGTGAAGAAAGCGTGGAAGGCTGTCATCATGGCGCTGTGTTTGCTGTCAAACTGTGCAGGTTAACATTTCACCGTCTTTGCAACGCTACGCCCAACAGAGAAAATTGCAAGTCACCGCAAAGTCATGAGCTATGCAGATTTAGGCGGAATATGATGGAAACTACCACAAAGAAAATGAAGAGCGGCTACAACAAAGACTGTGAAACTACTTATAAGTATTTATAAGCCATTGGAAGGCGATTCTCAGAGTTTTTTGTGAAATTTGCCAGTTATTTTTCAATTACACAGACAGGGGGAATACGACGAAGTGACACAGTTCATGTGAGTCTCACAAGAAACGTGCGGCTCCAAAAGAGATGTGCCGATCTATGGATGCATTCAAAGCATAGAGATGTTACAAGATAAAGGGCAGAATAGAAATTCTTATTATTTCAGTTAGATAAACATTGTATCAAAATTGTCAACTACCTCTCAGCCTTGGTAACGTGTCCCACATTGTCCCACACAAACATACTCTTTGTCCCACATTTGGTTCGTTGGGATCTGGTCACCCTACGCTGACCTCACTGTAAAGACAGCTCAACTTTGGAGCAATATTTAGCCCCTTTCCCAGTAAGCTAGCATGACATATTTGGTATCAACTGATATAATCAATATTCATATGATATCACTGTATATCTTAAAAAACTGAAACCCACAACAGCCTTCAAATGACAGTAAAGTTAATGTCAGTCAGATGATCTACTATCATTTTCAGAGGGTTAAAAGTAGGCCAAGTAAACCAAGAACCGAGGAGAATAATTTCAATTTTAAGATCATGGTGATCCATGAGACAGGCAGAGTCTAATTAAAATATAACGTATGGTTCTATTTTTCACTATTAGATGGTTAAATTGTGTTAGAAATATTATAGTAGCTATATTATGAGCAGGTTAAGAGGTTATGTCAATCCTGTATGATCAAAAACAACACTGTTTAAGAACCCGGCAGGGTGCGCTTTGCTAACACACAAAAGGTAGGGGACACCAGCTAATACCTTGCCTAGGGGACCAAACTGGTTTAGTTGACACTCCAACAGACTTAATAGAAAAGATGAACTAATAAAGGTTTTATCTAAAATGTCCAAAATGAAATAGAAAGAAAGGAAATACGTGTAAAGCCAGTGGAGTCAAACCTGCTCATTTTCTCATTCTGAGAGTGCAGCCCGTCATCAAAGCCTCCGATGGGCATCATGATGATGCTTTTCCCCGTCACATCTTGGAAGGTTCTGGCAATAGGGATGGTCCCGCCCTCACGTATCAGATCAGGATCCATGTTGAAAACTGGAGAAGGGAGGACATTTTATATTACAGTGTAATGGACATGAGCTCTCAGGTATATACCACCGAATAAAACAAAGCAAAGAACTGAAATCAAAGTTAACAGTAGAGACATACAACACAAAATATAAAAGCAATGTGCTGTAAGAGTCATAAAAGAGAAGCCAAAAGCAAAAATAAATAGTAACAAACGTTTGTATAACTAGAGATAATTCATACAGACTTGTCAAAATTACAATCCAAGCATACGTTGCATTTAAGTCTATGGGATCTTCGGTTTTCTATCCCCATAAAGGGGGCGTGGCTTTGACTTTTTGTTAAGTACCCGTCTATAGGTGTTCAACATGAGGTGATGGGTGTGTTCTGTACCTCTCTTGACAGCAAGCTTCCCAGCCTCATAGAGAGCATGCTGAGGGTCAGCCAGCCAAGGCTTGGCCCCGATCACCATTGTGACTTTGAGCTTATTAGGACTCTTCCGCTTGGCAAACACCGAGTGAAGGTAGTCTGTTACCTAAAGCATCAAACCAACAAGACAAGAGCAGAGGTACTTTATGAGAAGAAAGCATTGTTCTAAAAAGAAAAAAACATGATTTGGATATTTTTCAAAGCAGAGCATTCACAACGTGTTTTACCTGTTTCTTGACCATAGCAGGGTCCATGTTGGGAACTTGTCTAATGGAGAACTTAGCAATAACCTTAGCAGGGATGACGGTCTTTGTGCCAGGATCAGAAAAGGCCCCCTCAATGCCATGGATAGTGACAGTGGGGTAGCGCCACATGTGGGCCAACAAGTCCACCTACAGGAATCATACAATGACAATCACTTATCTTTTTGTATCCACCCAGCCCGTTCTCATTCTCAGGGCGTCAAATATAGACACTTTGTCACAGCCGTAGGCGTACGATACCACCGTACAAAAGCAACCTTAAGCGCCTGCTTGAGACGCACCACACAACTGGTGAATGACCCAACAACACAGGGCTTTCATGTCACGCTGTCGTCACGGTCTGGGTCTCAGTCACATAAACGGAGGAAGGGAAATAACTCTGGATTCGGCTATTAGTGCGTTTTACAACTTTAAGACCTAATGATTTAAATAAGGACTATTCAAGTGTTCATAATGGGGAGTTGATTTACCTCAAAAATAATTATCTACTGAGTTACAGACGTCTCTTTCCCCAATGTAAGTCTATGGGAAAAAGTCTTTTTGGACCCAATGGCATCACATGACAGACACGGAAGTTGTAGTACCACCGTTTGGCCACTATGAACATTGGGATCAACGACCGGCACTCTTCCTGGGGGCTTGCCTTGAACAGACAGTGTGAAAGTGTTTTTTTGCCTAAACCTAAGCAAGTGTTTTTGTTCAGTTCACAACATTAAGCATGTGTTTACCGCGACCAAAAAGTGACACAGAGAGGTCTGACGAAGCGTCAGTATGTGATGAGTTGGGATGAGAATGTGTTGTGTCCACCTCGCCTTTAAGTAGATTATTTTGACCGTTCGTCTACATAATACTCTTATACCTTATTGCTGTACATGAGCTGGTCGACACCGGTCTTGTTCTTGTAGTTGTCAATGTCAAATTGGATGTCCTGATACATTTTCCATTCCTCATCAGAAAGGGGAGCCACGGCCTCCCTGATCCCTGGAATCAGGATCTTACCGCTGGGGCTGATCAGTGTGTCTAAGATGAGAAGTTGCAGAAGAAGAAATTTGATCTGGTTTTCAATGGACTTTGTCTCACATTGTATGGAGGTCAGAGTGCAGGATCTGGGAGGGATTCAGTGCCTTGATACTTCCTTTAGCAAGAATGAATGAATGAATGTTTACTACCTAAAAATACACTTACCAAGAATGCCAATGAGGTCAGTCATTGGTTCAATCACAGTGCCTCCATAACCACCAGAATGTAAGTCCTGTTTAGGTCCTTCAACCTGCAAACACCATGAACTAGCTGAGTGAACTGAAGAATCAGTAACAACTTATTTGAAACTACATTTTTCCGTTTGTATTTGTGTTTCTGTGCGTATGAATACACAACCTCGGCAAAGAAGTAGCAGTTGCCTCTGGTGCCGTAGGTGAGGGCGGGCCGTGTGCTGAGCCAGCCGCAGTCTGAGATGATGATGTAATCCACGTCAGAAAAGAAGGTGTCTCTCTGGGCCAGGATCATGGCATCCAGGCCGTTAGAGCCCGTCTCCTCCATACCCTCGATGACGAACTTCACATTTACTGGCAGCTCCTGGTGGACAGAAAGGAAGACAGCGCTACTCCATTAGATCTTAGGTGACCAGATCCCAACAAACCAAATGTGGGACAATTTTGATATGTCTATCTAACTTAAATAATAATAAACATTTCTATTCTGCCCCTTATCTTGTAACATCTCTATGCTTTGCCTGAATGCATCCAGAAATCGGCACATCTCTTTTTGAGCCGCACGTTTCTTGTGAGACTCTTGTGTATTCCCCCCGTGTGAAATTGAAAAATAACAAAAAACTCTGAGAATCGCCTTCCACCGGCTTAAAAATACTTATAAGTAATTTCACAGTCTTTGTTGTAGCTGCTGTTCCTTTTCTTTGTGGGAGTTTCCATCATATTCCGCTTAAATCTGCATAGTTTGTGAATTTGCGGTGACTCCCCGTTGTTAAGCTGCACTTGGCCCACGTGTGCTCAGTTTAACAGCAAACAGAACGCCGTGATGACAGCCTTCCCTGCTTTCTTCACAGCCAATTGGATAAGAGCCAGATTTTAAAAAAGCATCTGTCCTGCAGCGGTTTCACTTTTGAAAACTAGAGCCAATGAAAATGCGGGACATCATCTCAATATGTGGGACAAGGGATAAAAATGCTATGCAGTCCCTCGTAAAGTGGGACACCTGGTCACCCTAATTAGATCTGTTTGGCAGGAAGTGACAGCGACAGGAGAGATCGTAGATGAGCTATTGGAGGAGAATCTCATCTGAAACAGATTATTTTTTGGATGATGCCTTATTGAAATTGTAATGGTGTTACAACAGACTTTGCGGACCTAAAATCATGAGCCATTAGCCACATGTGAAACTAGTCTTGTCAACACCCACACAATTCTTTTCCCCCTTAATGCATCCAGCATCTGGTTGAGGCCTTTTGATGTGCATATTCAGCTGTGTGAGTTTCTTTATCCACAAGACGAAGCGGCAGAGAGGATGGCGGGAACAGACTGCTGCAGTGACTTTGCAGAAACAGCGGTGACTTTGCAAGTCAGTCTGGCTGAAGCTCAGCTCTTCTCTCTCACTAGCCTGAGGCTACGCAGTTTGTTCTCGCTACACGTGTCGAGCATTTTACCCGACTATAACAGTCTGCTCTTTGGGTTTATCCTGCCTGAGGCGTCTCACTCTGTTTCCCCTCTTTATGTGTCAAGTTGTTTTCCCGACAAAGATGATTTGCAAAGAAGTGTTCTAATCTGTCCTTTGGTTTCACTCGAGGTCACATCGCCTCTGCAGCTCCCACTCCTTCTCACATTTGTTTCTTTTATCTGTGGCATGCAAAACTACCCAATATAACAGTGGTATTGGGGATTGTCTCTCACCATATTCAGAGCCTGGTAAGCCTCCACAGCATGGATCCAGGCTAAAACTGGGGCCTTGTTGTCTGATGCTCCTCTTCCATACAGGTTACCTACAGGCACAAGAATCGTTATGTGAGTATGGGTTCTCACAAGGCAACGGTTTATGTTACACTAGAGATTATCGCAGAAAACTGAAGATCGCAAATACACTGGTGCAGAGAAGAGTACAGACAGAAGCACCGGTACTGCGTAGCGGTGAGTAACGGCCCACTGAGCATAACATTTTTATTTATCTTATTTGTTATTATCTAAGTTTTACTTGATCATATTTCATTATTGTAATTGAAGTCATTTGGAGTCAAAATTATGCAATTTAGTTGTTTTTTATTGATTTTATACTGTGCACAATGGTAGAACGTGATGACGCACAGGGTAAATGTCATGACCAAAGGCTCCATTGTGTGCACATAGCCTCCTGTAGTGGATATCAGTAGTATTTTATAGCCAGATTCCCTTTCAAGAGTTAGAAAACCCATTTGGAACACTTTGGGTATCCAAGTGGCCAAATGGAGAGTCTGCCTGGTCCTATCCTCACTAAAACCTTTGAATCTATCTGCTTTGTGTTATTTACATCTGCTTTGGCATAGTTGTAGTCAAGGAGTTGCTGAATGAATTCAGTGGTATCTCTGTGCATGGCATCATCGCTACAATGGTGTTATCCACTGTCTAATCTAGGAAACATTTTAGGCTTTGGCTCATCACAATTTACTCAGGCATAGTAACAGTCACAATGTTACTCACACTGTTCTTACCTACCCATAGAGACCAAGATCATGCATACAGACCTGATAGTTGTGGAGCTATTCTTGATTTATGTTGGGTATGTCTGTCTAGGCGAACCACACCTTCCAGCACCCTAGGAGCTTAAGAGATTAAAAGCTGTTACCATTGATGTCAGTCAGGTTGTAGGGATCCGTTGCCCAGCCGTCCTCTAGTTTCGCTGGCTGGACGTCCACATGACCGTAGACACACACAGTGTATTTGGTTGGGTCGCTGCCAAACTGAGCTGTAACCACTTTAGGCAACGCTAACGTCTGCCCATCAGGAAGCTGCAGACATTTAAAGGAGAGTCAACATCAGCATGAACTGCTGCAGCGTCCCTCAATCATTTGGATTTTCTCAAGTCCTTCGCTTTTACATGTTGCAACAGTAAAGTCTACCACCTGACCAGAACTAGCTACACACTCTGCACAATCTCAGTCTGTGTGTTTATTTCTCAAATATCAAAGGCATCTTACAGAAAGGCAGAGGTACAGAGAAGTGTTGCTGCTCTATTTTTCCAAAATAAATATTTCAGTATAGTTCGATGTCAGGGGGTCAAAAGCTGTTGTTTTTACCATTCACTAAGACAATATACTGCAATAACAATTCATGCTATGTCGGTCCTTATTACTGGTGAGAAGCCGAGGATGTTGACCTCTAGTTTGACCTCAAACACAATATATGTTTAATGAGTTTGGGAAGCAGCTTTCATGTGTCTCAGTCAGTAATGAGGAGGTAGATTTAGTCCTGACCGCTCCACTGCCTTTTTGA
This sequence comes from Sebastiscus tertius, assembly GCA_916701665.1. Classification (NCBI taxonomy): domain Eukaryota; kingdom Metazoa; phylum Chordata; class Actinopteri; order Perciformes; family Sebastidae; genus Sebastiscus; species Sebastiscus tertius. The sequence continues at coordinate 149,670 of CAKAOH010003680.1, forward strand.
AGTTGTAGCAGCTTGTTTGCCACTGTCACCCTCCCCGATGAGCCAACCTGTCTGTTTGAAATGCAGAATATTTACTAACCAATTAGAGTGACGACTATATGCAAAGCTCTAATATTTCAGTAATGCGGCATTTATGAAAGGCACAGAAACGGCTCGGTCACTGACTTCCTGCACTCCGATGTCCACCAGCTCCACAGTCCCTCCCATCAGCCTCAGCTTCTGAGCCGTCACCTCCATCATGCGGTGCAGGTCCGGTCTCCTCAAGACATTGCTGGAGTCGCTTTCGATCGCAACCCAGTCCCGCAGAGCCTAAAGCACACACATACAGTCACAACATTCAAAACAGCATTAAACTTAGCCCTTCTGCCATCTTGTAAAATATGCTACAGCATTGCTGCACACTAGTGTCCAATGACTAAAATATGCTCTTGATTTTATTATTATTATTCATTTTAAATCAAGGAATCTAAGGTCAAGCAAGGCTATACAGTATTTGCCCTTTTGTCGCTTATGATGCTGCCCTATTGTGGCTAATGCCAGGCACACACTACACAAGAATCGAGCCAATTTTGGGTCTGACAATGGTCAGCAAAGCCTGACTGTTTGATGGTCCTAAAGATTATCTTTCCAGATATTCCTGAGGTATGTTAAGAGTGTTTTTTACATCCCCCGATCGGCTCGGAAGTCCATCCTGGCAAAACATAAACATGTTCAGTATCTACAATGGGATATACTGTTGTGTCCCCAAGGACAGCCGATGAAGCAGTCACATGGGAAAGAACAATAGCCAATTGAGAACCAAGCTGACTGAAGAAGGAAGGACAACCACGTGGCAAATGCATGAGCTAATGCAAAACGCGAAGCATAAAGTAGTAGTAAGATGGAGCTCAGAAAAGGAGGACCAACTTCTTGATTTGTGGCAACAACACAAGTGTTTATTTAACATGTCTCCATAACTATTGCTAAAAGAAGAAGAATTATAATGTACCTCCACATATTCCTCTTGATGGCTGTCAATGTATTGCGCAAGCTCCGTATACTGGAAGGCATGGACAGTAGAAATGACCAGCAGTATGGAGGGCAGAACTGGAAGATTCATCTGTTGGGAGAGTCAGAAACTGAATTATTGATACTGCAGATGGCTGTATAAAAGGTCATCATTGCATCAGAGTTTATCTGACTACACTGAATACTCCCCGGTAAGCTATTATTATTACTATAGTATTAAATACTTTAAAAATCACAACTTCCCAGAATACCAAGGTGAAGTCTTCAAATGTCTTTTTTTGTCTAAAACCCAAAGATATTCAGTTTACAGACATAGAAGTGCAGCAATTCCTGTATGCTGTTTTTGTTTAAAAATGTCAGATTTAAGGAGTCTTAGTCAAATATTTTCAAAGTAAAAGTCGCTGTATGGCCTTTTGTCTTACCTTGTCTCTGCTGGAGGTGTGTGTGACAGTCTCCTACAGCAGGCCAACTGTGGCCTCTGTTGTTGCCTGGACATTTATATCCCCTCCCTTCTTATCACACTCCTACTGGGCCTCCGGGGTCACACAGTCAAACATTTCCTGACACAGTGCCAAGACTGCTGACAAATTAATGTTTTTTCGCTGACAGGCACCAGAATTACACTCAATCTATTGATCCTGCTCCAAGAATGCACACTGGGGTTCAGCAGGAACAAAAGCAGCGTGGTGACATGAACAAATTCCTGTTTTTTGTGTTTTGGAATCTCCAAGCGAACCCCCGTTACACAACAGTAGAGCGGCTTTTCTTGCTCCATATTAGGCCGGCATCCCGTTGTGCTGTACTTAACGTTTAGCTACTTGTAAGCATTCCTAGCTGACATGCAGCTACATTAGATTATTACCCTAAATCAGGTTTGTCTGAAAATATTTAATCCCATCACCTCTTAATGCTCATTGGGTAAATTGTCCTTGGTAAAACTTCCTGTCTCTTTCCATGTGTCCCAGTGTGAGACTGGACTGGAGCCTGGGGATTTGTCACACTAATGTGAAAATAGGGCTGTCAAAGTTAACGTGTTAACGCAAATTTGTTTTAACACCACTAATTTCTTTAATGCATTAATGCAATCGATCTTTTGGAGGTCGTAGCTGGCTCAGTTTTAAAGCTACAGTAAAGATCCTGGTATCATAAAAAAAACCTAAGGAATCCATTGGTACAAATTTTGCTTTTGAAAGGCTAAATGGCAACAAATATGGATTGAAGCAGAATATTTCGTTAGATAAAAACATGTTTACATCTATTTTTTTCAACACATTTTGACTTTCAGTCTGAGCGCCGCATCACTTGCGGGTGGGTGTGAGAGAGAGAGTTATTATTCATAATAATTCAAATGTCAACGTTATGAATTAAGCTTCAAAGCTTCGACCTATTCAGTATACCCCTACATATATGTATTAGGGCCATCCGCAAAATCGTTTTAACGCCACTAATTTCTTTAACGCATTAACAAAATATCTTTTGGAGGTTGTAGCAGGCTCAGTTTTAAAGCTAGAGTGAAGATACCGGTATCATATGAAACTAGAAAAAAATCATTGGTACCAACCATGTCATACTAGCTTGTCAGAAGGAGGCTAAATAACGCTCCAAATTAATTTCTCCAAATAATCCAAATTAAAATCTCCAAATAAATGTTGGTGAGGAAAAACTGGCATGGCAATTTTCAAAGGGGTCCCTTGACCTCTGACCTCCAGATATGTGAATGAAAATGTTTTTTTTTGGGTACCCACGAGTCTCCCCTTTACAGACATGCCCACTTTATGATAATCACATGCAGTTTGGGGCAAGTCATAGTCAAGTCAGCACACTGACACACTGACAGCTGTTGTTGTCTGTTGGGCTGCAGTTTGCCATGTTATGATTGGAGCATATTTGTTATATTAAATGCAGTACCTGTGAGGGTTTCTGGACAATATCTGTCATTGTTTTGTGTTGTTAATTGATTTCCAATAATAAATATATACATACATTTGTAAAAAGCAGCATATTTGTCCAGAGTATTAAATACTTGACAACTCTCCCTTTAAGGTACATTTTGAACACAAAATTGTGCAATTAATTTTCGATTAAACATTAAATATTTGAATCGATTGATAGCCCCAGTGAAAATAAAACTTACAGGGGGAAAGAAATTAGGTTAAACGCGCTTCAACCGTTTCACAAGGAATATTAAACCTGTCCGGTGCTCACAGAGTAGGGCAATCTTGTAACAGGACAGACTTCAGAGACCAGGTCCAAAGCACAGTGGAGCACACGGATTTAAGGCAATCAACTATATTAGAACGTTTTGACGTTAACTACGTCTTCATCAGAGTCAAACCGATCTGAGACTCACATTCTCTTAAATAACCCCTTTTACATGCAGCTTATTGTTCCCTCCCCATTTTTCCAGCCTGAATCATTTCCCAACGAGGGGAGGTTATTTAGAGAATGTGAGTCTGTGACTATAGGGGATTCACGGGATCATATGTGAATGTTAAAATCAACTACAATAATGATCTTGTCACATTAGTAGGCAGATTTGAAAAATCAATCATAACATTTGTAGAAGATTTAGGGTGTTGGTAGATAACCATACAACTCACTGAGATGTCACACTCAATTTTTAAAAGTTAATGATTCAAATCTATGAAAAGATCCAGCAGTGGGACACAGTTGAGAAGGTTCTTATAATGGACTACTGAAATGCCCCCATTGCATTCAGGAAGTTATAGTTAGGCAGGAAAAGCTCCAGCAGAGGGCAACAATCTCCTGATTTGAGCCAAGTCTCAGTAAGACACATAGGATATCTAAATTGTGGGAGGTAACAAAGCCATTAAGAATAAAATAAGTGTTTGTTGAAAAGTGCAAAGACAACTGGAGAAACAGACTTACAAGACACAGTGATCAAGGTCTTAAACCTGGCAGCAGAACGACTGTGAATAGAGCATTTATTTTGTCTGTTCCTATTAATCATGGGGTTTTGTGGAAAATGAGGTAACATTAAAAGATGGCTGTGGAACTAGGCTCGGTGGGGACATGACAGTGATTGCTCGAATTGAAATAACTGTAGATAAGCATTAGCAAGAAGAAGAGAGGTTACATCAGGTTACATACTGTAACTGCAGAAGTTGTTAAGTAATTTGCGTAATTCAATTATAAAAAAAAAGTCACAATACAAAAAAGTATTGTATTTGGGTCTGTATTAGTTTATATTAATCTAAACTGTAGCTTCTAGCTAACTCTGTCAAGTCAAGTCAAACTTTATTTATATAGCACGTTTAAAAATAACCGCAGTTGACCAAAGTGCTGAACATGTACATAATAAAAATGAATACAAAGCAAACAACAATAAGAACAGAGTAAAACAATAACTATAATGTGCACATAACAGCAGTGAAAGAGTGGCAGCACAACAGAAATTAAAGTTAATAAAAAACGCCAGCGAGAAGAGGTGAGTCTTAAGCAGCGACTCTTCATTTTAAACATTTAAAGGGACTGTTTGTAAGAATCAGAAATGCTTGTTAACAGCGACACATGTGGCCGTTAAGTCAACGAAAGTCAGCGTCGGGCTCGCGCTTGTGCTCGCTCTAAATAGACATGAACGAGCATCGCTCAAAACAGTGATGCGACACACTATCACTCTATATTTCACTTGCTTGGCAGTAATGTTAGCTGACCAGACGGACGTCTCTCCATGAATCAGTGCTGATCCTAGTGTTGGCTTTTCCTGCCTCAGCCTCCCGACCGCGGTCGGAGGGAACAGGGGAGACACCGGAGTTTTGGTCGGAGACGATAAAGTAAGGGTGCAGGGTGCGGAGCTTCGTCACTTCACAAGACACGGGAAACCTCTGTTGGTCTGGAGGAGCTGCAGCATTTATTTCTGCACAAACATTCACTAGATATTCTCAGAGCTATGAAGTCTTCTGCATTGTGTAGTGTGCGCGCATACAGGTGAGATGGAGCGAGCTGAGTGAAGGCGGTTTTGGTGCTTCCGTGTAGTTTGTGTTGGAGTCTGAGTCTGAACAGCGTAGCCACACGCAAGCGCGCATATGAGAGCGGCATGGGACACCGACCCGGGTGATTTATACATGTAAGAACAGTCCCTTTAACAGACCCTGATTGTATTTTTATTTGTATTTATTTATTTTATTCATCTTTTCCTTTCCTTACAGTTTACTGTAAAATATATATGCAGGATTGTTTGTACTGAATAATCTGAACGTGTTTTATGTAACTACTGTGAGTTGAGTTTGTTTAAATAAAGCAAGTAGCGGCCATCCTCGGCTTGTGATTGGCTCTGGCGGTGTGTGGGCGGGGCCTCGGTACTGCGGCTGCGCAGACTCTGGCTCCAAATGACAACAACAGCTCAAGATGGCAGCTCCTGATGCCGGGATATTCTGGCTTCACCAGAGTCGGTTCAGAGCAGCTTTGGCTTTAATGTTGCATAGTGGGAGGAAGTGATAGAAACCGATGCAGGGTTTCGAAAGTGAAGAAAGGAAAGCGAAACATAACCTCCCTCTATCTGCCTGTAAACACTGAGTTCACTGCATTAACCGTGAGTAGATATTCAACGTGTTTAGACAAACACATGACAGACTGACAGACAACACACAATGCATGTTAGGGTAACGTTACTGGATGTGACTATCTATCAGTGTGCACTGTGCGACATTATGACGTTATGAGCCGTGGTGACACTGTTATTCCAATGAAGCGTCCAGAGGTGTTTGATAACACTGATAATGTCTCATACGCCAGACTCCATTCAAAAAACAGCTAATTTACCATAGTTTTGATCATGGCAACGTTTCACTCTGTGTAAACATTAATTTACCTCATAATACAAACCTGTCTTGATTTCGGCATATATACAGAGCACCAAACAATACGCATTTGAAAAAAAGTTAATCTTTTACAAGATAGATTCAAGATTCCTTTATTTGTCATTTTTTATGCTCCACATAAAAGCGAAATTGTGTTTCTTACATCCACCACTCAGAAATTTAGTGCAAAACAATTGGTGAAAACTATAAAGTAATTAACTAATAATTAAGAGCACTAATAAATAAGCTAAAAGTACGCTAAAATAGAATAGAATAAATAGTTACAATTTAAAAATTTAAAATATTATTAAAGGTACAAAGTGTACTTGGAGATTTAATTCAGCAGATACACGTTAAACTGTGTATTTCACTTAAAAATAATTCCTAACTTTTATGTAACAAATGCATCAGTAAATATTAGAGCTAGAGGTAGAGTTCAGGAGTGATTGACAGCTGCTCTGATTGGTTGTTTTCCTCCGGTCTGTGAAATCTTGCAGATGCCATTAGGAGCACCGGAGGACACAAAGGAATGTGATTTTTTTCAGATTACCTGTGTCATGCACTACTGTCAGGATATAGTGACCGTTTTATAGAAACTTTTTTTAATCATATTTGCTCCATTTCTACCCGCTGCAGCTTTAATAAAGAACACTGCACAATAAACCTAATTCATGAATGAATTAGCAAATTGTAAAAATGCAGAGACTAATGCCAACTTTCAGTACCTGACACTTTTCAATACTTGATGCAATTCTGTTGATAGTCTGAGGTGTGATAATAAAGCCATTACATAGGAAATTGAAACTTGTGTGTGTGTGTGTGTGTGTGTGTGTGTGTGTGTGTGTGTGTGTGTGTGTGTGTAGGCTGCAGCCATGCTGACCTGTGAAATCTGTGGTGAGGAGATCATGTTGGAGGAGGACATGAAGACACATCTCCTCCTCAGCCACCTGGAAAATGTCATGGACTGCCCACTCTGTTCCCTGTCTGGCGTGTCCTACGATGAACTCTGCTTCCACATCGGCTATGCACATCCAGAGAAGCAGCTCAGGGCGCATTATCCGGCCCGCGTCGCGTCCACTTCAGGCTGCTCTGCTGGAACAAACACTGGTGCAACAGAGAGCAAAAAGCTCCAAACACCTCAGTCCTGCTCAGCCGGGGACCGCTGTGACACTCCCACGGGTGCCTCTAGTGTCACCAGAGACTCAGTGCGACCTCAACAGAATTGTACACCAGAAAGTGGGGGCTTATCAACTGGGGAGACTGCACCCATCACTTCGACAACACGGAGCCCTGAAACAAGACAGGAGTCCGTCGTGCGCTGTAACGAGGACAATGATGGAATAAAATCGGAGCACAGCAAAGCCAAACAGAAGCGTCTGTCTTCACCAAGAAAAGGTGACTTTCAAACTTTATTTCAAACTTTAAAGTCCACGTTGACTTGACTTGACTGGTCCTGTGTTTGTTACAGAGGAGCTGTTTTCCTGCCCCATGTGTGCACTGGTCTGCAGCAACTGTTTCATCCTGCAGGAGCATGTTGAGTTGCATCTGCAGACACAGCGCTCAGATGAAGGTAACTTTTCTGCCTCTTAGATTTGCATCTTTGCTGCTATGTACAGAACGTACTGTTCAGTCACCTATTGTTATCAGCACACAACTCATCTGTAGGATCAAAGAAAATTTCTACAAGGGGCACAACTTCTAACCCATTCAGCAGAGATTAGAGGAGAATGCAGAGTTCATTGTTTGTTAAAATGAAGACACCCTAAGCCACATAATTGTACATGATGTACCTGCATGCATGACTTATTGTTTGTTCAGGGTCAACACTGGAGGCGTGTTCACCAGCCAAGACATCACCATCAGCCAGCTGTCTCTCAGGTGTGTCTCCTCAGACAGAACTTTGTTTTCAACTCACATTGCACAGAATGTGGAAAGTATGTAGAACAACAAAAGGATCTCGCGATTGTACCAGAAAACACAACATGACTACATGAAAGCTGTTATCAGCTCGCTGATGATGCAATGGTTTTCTCTACCAGTGACACATTTTTAGTAGGGCTATCAAGCGATAAAAATATTAAATCGTGATTAATCACGACTGTCCGTAGTTAACGATTAATCGCAAATTAATTGCACTTTTTTATCTGTTCAAAATGCACCTTAAAAGGAGATTTGTCAAGTATTTAATACTCTTATCAACATGGGAGTGTGCAAATATTCTGCTTTATGCAAATGTATGTATATATGTATTATTAGAAATCAATTAACAACACAAAACAATGACAAATAATGTCCAGAAACCCTCACAGGTACTGCATTTAGCATAAAAAATATGCTTATATAAAAGTTTTCCCTCGCCAAAATTTAGTGGAAGTTTGGTGCGTTATTCACAACAAGCTAGTATGACATGGTTGGTACCAATGGATTCTTTAGGTTTTCTAGTTTCATATGATACCAGTATTTTCACTCTAGCTTTAAAACTGAGCCGCTACAACCTAAAAATCGCAAGTCGCGTTGATACGTTAAAGAAATTAGTGGCATTAAAACAAATTTGCGTTAACACGTTATTATCGTGTTCACTTTGACAGTCCTAGTTTTTAACCATGCTAGTAGTGTGGTGCTAGGGATGGCAATATCCGTCTGTTGGTCCAGCTTTTTGGTCCAGACTGAAATATCTTGACAACTATTGGATGGATTTCCATGACCTTTTGCACAGACATTCACGCTCCCCAGAGGATGAATCCTACTGACCTTGGTGATGCCCTGACATTTCCTGTAGCACCACCATGAGGTTCACGTTTGTGGTTTTTAGTGAAATGTCTCAACAACTATTCGATTTGCGCTGTGCTCAAAGTTCAAATTATTTCAACTCTGACCTCGGTTGCTGCTGAACTTTCAAAGCGTAACCAATGAGAACAGCTGCAACTGTTGTTGTTGTTGCCTAGAAACAGTGAATGGTGTTCCTTGCACATTGTTTGATGGCATATTATACCTGCAACATGCTTTGCCTCTGCAAGGCTCTGCGCCCTACCTCGCGGCGAGTGGAGAGAAAACTTGTTATCATGTGAAGGCCGCTTTAGTGGCACAAACAAACAGCAGGTAGCACTATCAATTACTGATATCCACGCTGGCAGTGAGTGTTAGTGTGCAGAGCTACTGTGAGATAAACAAGACACTTTCTTTTCCTTTTATTTCAGTCACATTTCTCTCTCAGACAATCACACACATTTTTAACACTTTGCATGCTTTGCCTAGCCAGAACAAATATGAATTAGACAGAAAAGAAAGTGATTGATATGTGTAATCAACAGATAATTCAGGTGCTAGTTCAGTGTCAACTGTACACAACACAAATGTTTTAGCAACTCTTTCATTCAAGCTTCAGTTAGGCTTCACAATGCCTACAAATACTATGTCTATTTGTGTTTTGTAAGGTGTTTTTTAACACAAATGTTTCATGGGGGTCTTCCAGTGGAATTTCGCTGTTAGTGATTAAATACTGTTGGTTAATATCATTTTATTTGACTATTAATGACTGGACCAGAGAGAAGACCATTAGCCTATCTGTCTCAGTTGTCAACCCATCATATGAAATAAGTGTGCAATAACTGGGCTTACATGAAGTTTCCAATCTGTTTTGTAGGAGAGAAGAGATTTGAGTGCCCGATGTGCGCTGTCGTCTGCAGTGACAGCTTCTCTCTGCAGGAACATGTGGAACTGCATTTAGACCACGGAGCAGCTGTGAACTCTGCAGGTGGGCATATATTCATACTTCCCTGCTACAGGAGTCACTTCTCCATTGCACTTTAAAAAAAAAATGTGTTTTTATGTGTCTGTCTGATCTGATGCGCACTCAGCTTGGTTGGTTAACGTGTGTTTGTGCAGGGAGCCCTGGCTCTGACCTGAAGCTGGCCAGACAGCTTCAGCAGGAGGAAGAGCAGAGGAGGAGGCAGGAGGAGGTCCAGCAGGAGAGAGAGGAGTTCAAGAAGCTGCAGGTCTGGATTCTACACTAGCGCACACCTGCTGTACTGTACAGAACATAACTGTGTTTAGGCAGTAGGTTCGTTCAAGATGAGCCAGGCGTGTGCGGAATCGATCACCAGCAATCGGTGCACAATGCATGCCGGTTAGATTTGTGTCCGACTTGATCCCGACTTGCTCTGACGTCATGCACACATGGGCAACGATAACCTCACGAGATTGATGCGGCCGCAGTTTTTAGAGGCAGGCGCCACAGTTGCTCTCCACCGACTGCAAGACGGTTGTAGAAGGTCGAGTTTCACTGTAAAGAAACACAAGTTTCCAAACTTTTTTTTCCCAGTTTATAAATAAATCTGAACGTGGTCTGTAAACTACAAGTGGCCTACAGTTCAGATGTAGCAGGATGTCACTTTTCCTGTGACTTCTTGTAAATTCTTTGAAGGCTGCTCTAAACGGCTGGAAACAGTACGACTTGAAGGCAGCTTTTTGTCACCACCCCCTGCTGCTGCCACCTGATCTCGTCTACTTTCCAGGCGAGGCGCAGTTCATCTCCAACGAGTCTAGTGAAACATGTTTGTTGGATTTCCAGTTAATTAGCATTAATTTCAAACTTTGGGGTGCCATGTACGTATACTATGTAAGGACTACAATTCCCTCCTTTACCGTTTACCCAGTATGAGTCACTATCCTCTTAGTCATTGTTTTATTTCAGTGTGCTGGAGTAAAGAACCAAAACGACAGAAAATGTGTCACTGTCCAAATACTCGCAGCGGACATCCAACATAGTAGTAAAACAAATAAATAACTTCAGCAAACACACAGCGACAGCAAAAAGTGACTGGCATTGCAGCTCAGCCTTCTTCTACACTGTAAAATGACAGTTTCCACATATTTTCACAAGTTCAAACTACAGCAAAGTGTGTGTACGTATATATTAGGGCTGTCAATCGATTAAAATATTTAATCGCGTTTCATCGTATAATTGTCCATAGTTAATCGCAAATGAATCACACATTTTGTATCTGTTCAAAAAGTACCTTAAAGGGAGATTTATCAAGAATTTAATACTCTTCAACATGTGAGTGGACAAATATGTTGCTTTATGCAAATTTATGTATAGATTTATTATTGGATATCAGGCAGGATTGATGACCAAGTGTGTATGTAGCCCCATTTGTGAACTAAGTGCTCGCACTTGTTGTCCGGCCACACAGCATTCACTATGTAAGTCTTTGTTTACCCGGTATGGCTGTGTGTCACTGTCCTCTTAGTCAATGTTTTATTTCCTGTGTGTTGGAGTAAAGAGCCAACAGAAAATGTATCACTGCCCAAATACTCCAAGCAGACATCCAACCACATAAACAGTCACACACCGTCAGCGAAAAGTGAGTTTCCACATATTTTCACAAGTTCAAACGATTAATCGCACGATTGTCCATAGTTAATCGCAAACTAATCACATTTTTTGTCTGTTCAAAATGTACCTTAAAGGGAGATTTGTCAAGTTTTTAATACTCTTATCAACATGGGAGTGGACAAATATGCTGCTTTATGCAAATGTATGTATATATTTATTATTGTAAATCAATTAACAACACAAAACAATGACAAATACAGTCCAGAAACCCTCACAGGTACTGCATTTAGCATCAAAAATATGCTCAAATCATAACATGGCAAACTGCAGCCCAACAGACAACAACAGCTGTCAGTGTGTCAGTGTGCTGACTTGACTATGACTTGCCCCAAACTGCATGTGATTATCATAAAGTGGGCATGTCTGTAAAGGGGAGACTCGTGGGTACCCATAGAACCCATTTTCATTCACATATCTGGAGGTCAGAGGTCAAGGGACCTCTTTGAAAGCGATGATTTTTTCCCACCAAAATGTAGTGCTAGTTTGGAGCGTTATTTAGCCTCCTTTGTGACAAGCTAGTATGACATGGTTGGTACCAATGGATCCATCAGGTTTTCTAGTTTCATATGATGCCAGTATCTTCTCTCTAAAAGCTGAGCCCGCTACAAACTCCGAAAGATCGATTGCATTAATACGTTAAAGAAATTAGCGGCGTTAAAATTAATTTGTGTTAACACGTTATTATCACGTTAACTTTGACAGCCCTAGTAAAAATATATACTGTACATATATATTTGTGTGTCTGTCTGTCAACCTGACCTGTGTTATGTGGTATTTTGTTTGTGCAGAGGCAGTTTGGTCTGGACGGCAGTGGGGGCTACAGCAGACAGATGGAGAGGACCATGGAGAGAGCTGTGGCCAGGGGTCTGATGGCTCCTGCAGAGTTTCACTGTAAGAAGGCTGAGATGATGGAGTCTCTGGCCTCAGGGGCTGATGATGGCAGAACCAGAACTCAGGGTATGTTTGTGCATGTCCTGCAACCACAGCTCTGCAAAAGCAACACAGACACAGTGTTGGTTTAAAGGAGTACACCAAAGTCTCTGTGGGTTTAGTCCACTCAGTCATCCGATACAGTCATCCCTGTGTCCCCATCACTCACTTTGACTAGAAAACACTAACACAATGTTGAATGGAAGAAGGAGTCTACAATTTATTCATTCTCTAACGGTACAATAATAACACATTCTATACGTAGCAGAGACGGACATGTTCCATTGAGTTACATTATGGTTATCAGGCTCTATTCAGTAGAACTGAGTATTGGGCGATGGTAAATTATAACGGTATCATGATGCGTTCAAATGTAATCTTGTAAAATGCAGTTTTTGGGAAGGAACTTGAATAAATCCAGTTGTTCGTAGGGGATGTTTTCACAGCAATATAAAATAGATAATAGAGAGGGAATTATGACCTGTTTAACTTCCTAACACTAGCTCTAAGTAGTTTATAATACATCATTAAAACTACTCATTTTTGTTTTTATCAAAGCAAATATATATACACAGGGTATATATTTGAAATATATATATATAATTGAAATAAAAATACAACAATTAATTTCCTAATCATTTGAATTTTGTGTTTTAATGCATATAACCACTATATATGACAATAACATAACATAACCTGTAACATTTAGAATCTTTGGCACTGCTTTCAACATGGAAGTGAAAGCAGTGTCCTGTTTTTTGAAAACGGAAATTGCTAAACAAATATTTTGTCCCTAAAATCTATAAATAATCGTGATCTCAGTATTGATCAAAATCATCGTCATTATCATTTTGACCATAATCATTCAGCCCTACTTCTGATATCAATGGCAAGACGTGACTGAGATGTTCAAAATGTGCTCAAGACATTTGATCGATGTCTAAGATGCGAGGCTTTTGCAATGCAGGTAATTGAACTGTAGTAAAAATATACATGAAGCAGAGCTCTTGGAATATTTACAGTAATAATTATAATCCGTGTCACTGCTTATGAAGATTAATAAGCACTTCCCAAAAGTAAAGGCTAAATCTGAATCTTTCTGCTTAAAAAAAGCTAAACAAAAATAAGTGAATAAACCATTAAAGGCAAGTTGGAAGCAATTAAATTCAACATTGAGCTTATAATGAGGTCCTAATTAGAATTTATGTAGTCAATGCTGTGATTACTGGTTACTGAAAGTAATATGACCAATACTACAGCGGTTTGTGGCTTCTATTGTCATTAATCGGTATTAACCTTGACATATTTCCAGGGATTAGATTGCAGACTGTTATTAAAGCTTTTATTGCCTCGTGTGCATTGGTGTCAAATCATCAAATTATTAAATTGTTGACTTGGTTTTACTAGGGCTGTCAAAGTTAACGCAATAATAACGCATTCACGCAAATTCATTTTAACGCCACTAATTTCTTTAACACATCAACACAATTTTTGGAGGTTGTAGCAGGCTCAGTTTTAAAGCAAGAGTGAAGATACTGGCATCATGTGAAACTATAAAACCTAATTGAATCGAATCCATTGGTACCAACCATGTCAGGAGGTTAAATAACGCTCCAAACGTACGCTAAATTTTGGGGAGGAAAAACTGGCATGTTCACTTTCAAAGGGGTCTTGACCTCTGACCTCAAGATATGTGAATGAAAATGGGTTCTATGGGTACCCATGAGTCTCCCCTTTACAGACATGCCCACTTTATGATAATCACATGCAGTTTGGGGCAAGTCATAGTCAAGTCAACACACTGACACACTGACAGCTGTTGTTGCCTGTTGGGCTGCAGTTTGCCATGTTATGATTTGAGCATATTGTTTTATGCTAAATGTAGTACCTGTGAGGGTTTCTGGACAATATTTGTCATTGTTTTGTGTCGTTAATTGATTGAATAAATATATACATACATTTGCATAAAGCAGCATATTTATCCACTTCCATGTTGATAAGAGTTTTAAATACTTGATAAATCTCCCTCTAAGGTACATTTTGAACAGATAAAAAATGTGTGATTAATTTGCGATTAACTATGGACAATCGTGTGATTAATCATGATTTAAATATATTAATCCATTGACAGCCCTAGTTTTTGTCTTATCTGTTGTTTTCAACGTCTACATTTGTTCTATCTTATTTTTGGCTTGTCAGTCATCTGTGAAGCACTTTGAACTGCATTAACCTGTATGAAAGGTGCTAAAAAATACAGTTTGACTGTAGGATTGCCAGATCAGAGTTCCCTGGAAAAAGGACTGGTCATCAATTAATCAGGACTGTCAAGTTTCTGTTCTCTGCATTTCTCAACTCCCTGTTTCTTCATCCTGAACCGGTTCTTCAGCATTCCTTCAACTTTCACAACATGTTCTTTTAGTTAATCTCTGTCATTGTCTGGTTGTGGGGATAGGCTTCTACAATACATGCCACACATGCATGTGTGTCGGTTAATTCACCTAATCACTTGCTTTATTCAGCTGCTTATACAAACTACTATCAGCTGTACAAATCTAATGAGTGAGGCATGCCGAGGGAGAGCTGTAGGTCAGTGTGTGCACACTGTCAATATTGTATTGTCATGTGAAGGCAGTCACAGTCATGTTCAGGCAGGATAGATGATAGACAAGTGTGTATGAAGCCCCATTTGTGACCTCAGCGCTCACACTTGTTATGCGGTCACAGTGTTCCCTATGTAAGTCTTTTTATGCCTCCGCGCTGGTGACCGCCATGGCCGGAGTTATTCTTTTTCAGAGTTTTCCGTCCGTCGTACGTACAGACGACCCATTCTCGTGAACTAGGGATATTAATAATTAACTGTTTATCCCTTAGCAGACATTAAGAATTGGGCTCGCAGGTCGCTACCCGGGCCTCGCCGTCAGCTGTCCGAGCTGGACCCGACACCCGTGCTGCTCTGGATCCTGGTGTGGGCAACAGACTGCTGTACGGGCAGCAGTTTGCAGACAGGCTTCTAGTGACACATTACAAACACGAGATTTATTCCCATCCCAGGATCACATCCTGAGGCTGCACGGTTGTTTTTAAGAAGTCTTGTAAGCCATTGTTTTACTGCTTGTGTCCGACTCATGTGATCCAAACATTTCCAATAACTCCAGAGCGTTGTAAAGTACAAAAGTCAAAACGATTTGAAAAAGATTTACAAAAATCTTTTTATCTAACAAAATATAGTGCTTCAGTCCATATTTGTTGGCGTTTAGCCTTTCAAAAACAAGATTTTCACTGCAGAAAACTGTTCTCTTCTCCAATTTGCAGAATCCACCATTCAAATAGCACCTGGCTTTAAAGGGAATGCAGGTTGACACTTTAATTCCTGTAATGCCCAAAACACACCTGATTCATTGAGATACTAAATATAACCCCTTTGTCCCTTGAACCTTACTTTGCGCCTATATTATGTGCCGTTTAACTAGCAAAAGTGGAGTTGGACGCGCCCTAAATGCACTTGCGCCATGCACGTTAGACCGTGCGCTAGAGATTGTTTAAATAAAGTCCGTCAAGCTTGGATGAAGGCCAACAAAACTTTGGTTGATTACACCAATAATATTAAATGGGCTAGACATGTATAACCACTGGTTTTGTACTTTAGGTAATCTTGAGAACTTCGCAATGACTAAATCTGACATTTTCGTGAACTTTAACAAACAGCTTTAATTGTAATGTATACTGCCTGGCACAGATGAACCTGAACCAGTGTTAATTCCGGCAGGGATTTTAATTTTATACTTGGTTGTTCACATTTATTTTTAGTCCGTTTTTAGTCATCATATAAATAAGTCGTCCAAAATGAGTTATCTCAAAGACAGCTATCTTATTGTCACTCAGTGGGTTCTCACCACTCCGCAGTCAGTATGTCTTCTCTGTGTGCACAATACACACAATTCTTCTCTCCATTGTGCAAGTACTGTACTGAAGCACATTGCATTACCAGCTAATTATGACTTCTGTATCTTGTAATCATGGCTTAGCCTCATAATTATGAGATAAGGATCAGATAACATATTCAAATCAAAGACTGTTAACCCCATGAGACCTGCGATCCTGACTGATTTTACTGTCTTTCAGAGGCTGTAGCAGGTTCAGTTTCAGAGCTATAGTGATGGTACCTAAGTAGGTATATGAAACTAGAAAACCTAAGGAATCCATTGTTACCAACCATGTCATGTTAGCTTGTTGGGAAGGAGGCTAAATAACGCCCCTAAGTTGGGCAACATTTTGGTGAGGGAAAACTGTGGCCATTTTCAAAGGGGTCCCTTAAATAAAATGGGTTCTATGGGTACCCACGAGTCTCCCCTTTACAGACATGTCCACTTTATGATAATCACATGCAGTTTTTTTAATGCAGTATAAATGTGTTATTTTCTCCTATTCTAAAATGGTGTGTTTGAATATTTCTGCATACTGGGGTCTCTAAACAGTCTTGAATTACATAAATTGGGTATTACTGTAAAGCTGAGACTCTTGTGGATCCAATGAGTCCAACTGTATTCATGTGTGATGATGTTAGTCCCCATAGTAGCCATTTCATTGTAGTGAGACCATTCTTTTTTTTTAAATTTGACCTCACTGTATAAAATGACCTGTGGTGACCTCTAGGATAATCACAGCCTCATGAAACTTTACATCCAAAAACTAGAGACCTAGAGCATTCAGAGGATGGATGGCTTTCTTAGCTAGATTGACAATAAGGGGGTTTCTGAGCAGTTTACACAACAGAAGTGCTCGCCATCCAATCACTGAAAAATGCAATTCTTGACGAAGGGTTACACACAGCATGGCTTTTTTCTGTGGTGTTCCTCAAGGTCTTGGTGATTTAATGTGGTATTTTGGAGGGATTATTGATCATTTCTATCAATTTTTTAGTGGTAAAAAATGGTTAAATTTAGCACCAAATATGTGTAACAAATAGTATCAACCCAAAAATTGCTGCAACAACTTATGAGTCATTAGTGAGCATGGGAATGGACATCATATACTTCTATCATAACGTTCTAAACCCTTATACAATCTTCAGGTTCCCAGCTTTCAGATGATGTACACCACTTCTATGTGATATTTACTGTTGACCTGCTATCTCCCCGAAAAGACCCCCTGTACCCCCCAAAAAAAGACAAACGGGTCTATTGTGGGTCTCAGAGGGTTAATTCCACTATGATTTATTGATACTTGAACATTCAGCTGTCGCCACCTTTGCTCTATATCGGTCAGTGAGATGTGATAGCTTGCGGTTTAGCTGTGTGTATCACAGTAACACTGCTGAACTGCTGCAGGAATGTACTGAGCTGAACTTGTTTCACTCTGTTCTCCTCTCTGCCTAGGTGTGGTCAAAGCATTATCTGAGTATTACCAGACTGAATGCAGAGACTGCGTCCATGTGTGGCTGAGCGCTGACACCGACCACTACTGCTCCTCATCGGGGGATAAAGGCTGGGGCTGTGGATACAGAAACCTCCAGATGCTCCTCTCCTCTCTACACACAATAGATGCATATGCTCCCTTAATACAAGGTGCACAATCACACTGCATAATATCTGACCTGAATTCAGCACTTTCTGTCTTTGTTTTATAAGTCTGACGTGATTTTGTGAATGTTCCCTGTGGAAATTGAGAGAAAAACTGATGTCCAGCACATACAAATTAACATGACTGAATTAGTGCTGTGGAAATGGACATTTTAGTGAATTTATCAAGACGACAGGTAAACATGGAGGAGGTGTTGAGTTTGCATTAACAGCAGGTTAAAACAGGAGCAGGTCAGAAAACAGGGAGGCTTCTTATAAGCTTGTTTCAAATAAATGGCTGTGCAGTTGAGGTAAATATTGGGGAATTGATGGTAGTTCTGCCACAATATTTCAATATATATGATAGGCAATATAATATTTAAAACTAACATTGTAGATCATTGTGCAAGGAGCAGCATATTGAGTTTTTACCCACTGTTATCCAAGCATATCGTGAACACGACTTCCCATGTTGTAAACACGAGTTTCATTTGAAGGCGCCTATAAATTTCGGCACCATCCAAAAGAGCCAGAATCCAAAAGTGAATTAATTTAAGTTGCAGATTTTTCATCAGTTTTTAGTATAATTCTCTGTTGTTCATGATTTTTATGCTCTCAAGGAATGGATGATGATTTAAGCACAAACTCTCTTTATGTTTTCCTTTGGTAAGTTGGCGTGGTATAAGCATTCATTAAGCTCGGGCGTGTCATCAACCATACTGTTTATTCAAAGCACATCACGTCTTGTCCTTGTTCTGTTTTCTGGTCTGGTGACACTATTGTTGTAGGGATTAGTATCTCTCCTCCTGTAGCATTGTTGACAGTGGGTGCAAAACCACAGCTATGACTGGCACTCTCGGCGTAATCTCAGCGTAACATCTCAACACCCGCAGCAGGTTTAGTTAGCCATGTATACAAATAATAGAAATGCATAATAGACATACTAGAAATTCACCACCAGAAAAGAATGGTACGTCAACGTCCAAGAAAATGTCAAAATGTTCTCCCTTAAAACAGATCACAAGAAAGTGAGCAACAATGGGCGATAACAAACCGCGAATGAGTAAAACAGAAACTCCTTTCTTTGTGTTTTCGATGCCTCCCAATCTGTCAGTTCTTTCCATTTCCTTGACGCTCTCCTTCCCCTCCAGAGAAGGCAGTGCCGAGCATCCCTCGGGTGCAGAGTATGATCGAGGAGGCTTGGAAAGAAGGGCTGGATCCAAACGGTGCGTCCCACTTCAACCGGCGGCTGCGGGGAACGCGAGCCTGGATCGGAGCCACAGAGATCTACGCCCTCCTCACCTCTCTGGGAATCAGGTACACTCTAATTGGTGTGTTAAAGCACACAACCTAAGGCTGCGTCACGTGACACGAAGAGTCGGTTATTAAGAATGATTTACATGAGTAAACATGCGAAGGGTTGGATCGTTTTCTAGTCTTTCTCTATTTGTCCTGTGTTTATTTATTTGTCACCCAGCATCCAACAATCAGAGTTGAGCAAAACACTAAGTAAGGCTTGTACTGTATGTTTACAGTGCCCGCATAATCGACTTCCACCAGCCGACGGGCCCGGGTGACACCCACCCCCGGCTGTTTGAGTGGGTGAAGCAGTACTTCCAGTCCAGCAGGGGCAGCAGACTGCCCCCTAGAATCATCCACACCTCCCTGCCCCCGCTTTACCTGCAGCACCAAGGTACACCGCAACATCACCTGCCATATTTCTTCATCACACACTATGTGGCTCTACAGGATCAGTGAGGTCTTAATACACACGCACGTACATGTCTCTTTAATTGGATGATGGTTTTGGACCGGAGTCGTTTATATATAAATCATGAATTACATTTGTGAAGTCTGTGCATTGATTGATATTGAGAGCTTAGACTGTATAGAAGAAGTGGATGTAGTCACCGTGACGTCACCCATTGGTTTGTTGACTGCCGTTTTGAAGCCTCGAGTTCGGCATTTTGGGCGTCGCCATCTTGGTTTTGGGTTGGTTCGGATGAGGAAAAACTCCCCCCAAAAACCCTTTAAACAGGGAAAAAAGAAAAAGATGGAAGAAACCTCAGGAAGAGCATCAGAGGAGGGATCCCCCCCTTCCAGGATGGACAGACGTGCAATAGATGTCGTGTGTACAGAGCTTGAGCTTCACAACAGCTCCTCAGAAACCTATGGGTAACATCATGGAGACCGCATCCTTATTTCACACTCTTTATCTATGGTAAAGAGAGAGAGTAGTACAGGGGAAATGATACAGCCTCGTGGGCAGCCTGTGCTCACAGTGAGCACATGTGACATGCTTCCCCCTTTTCATGTGAACAACTGAGTACACTATTGGCGCCTTCAAATGAAACTTGTGAGGTCGTGGTTACAACACGGGAAGTCTCGTACACCATATGCCTGACGTTCAGATGGTTAGTCATGAGAACACCGCTGTTAAGCAACGGCAATATTAACGTTACTGTTGGCGTCTAGAGGCCACAGAGGCTAACAATATAAGATAGCAAGTGGGTAACATAATGCAGGAAATGCAAAGGCATAATGATAATGGGAATATCAACATTTTCCTCAGACATAAAATTACAAAGAAAAACAATATATAGCTAAAATTACAATAAATTAACTTATTTTGCACCAAAAAATTAACTTCCATGGCCTCCACCATTTCTGACAAGGTCAACAAACACGTCACAACTCGGAGCTTTCAGAAACTTTCCACTTACGAGGTCGTGAATACGACAAGAGGGGGGCGTTCATATGGACTCTTCTCGTGAACACGGTAAACACGACCCCATTTGAAGGCACCCTATGAATGTCTTCCAGTAGAGACTATGAAAATGTACGCTGTTGTCCCCATATTGCATCCTCTCCCCCCTCTATGACCACCCGGCCTTTCACCCCACCTTCAAGCGTGGCTGTTCATAACAACTACAAACACTTCTGCCTTCTAACAAGGTGGGAAAACCCTGTGTCCTCCCGCAGGTCACAGCCGCTCTATAGTGGGCTTGGAGCAGAAGAAGAATGGGAGCCTGTGCCTTCTGCTTCTGGATCCCGGCTCCTCAACATCAGACACCAGGAAGCTGCTGAGCAGGGACACCGTCTCACCAGCTGTCCGCCACGTCAGGAAGTTCCCCGGCAGCCTGAAGCACAAACAGTACCAGGTGGTGGCGGTGCAGGGGGTGCTGTCTGCCGAGGAGAAACAGGTGAGCTGTGATGGAATAGTGGAACAGTGGCCCTGTTCAGACCTGGTATTAACGTGCGTCCTGAGTGATTGGATCACAAGTGGACAGCTCTAAGTACAGGTGCACTCAAGACGCATTGAGGACGCATTGAGATCGGATCTTTCTGACCACATTCAGAGGTGGTCTGGGCCACATATGGCCACATTCTTTTAGCAGTGTGTAGTGAATGTGTCCTGGGCCACATTAAGGGCCGACAACTCAACTGACGTCCAGCTGGGATCCGCGGGGTCTCTGCGATCCTCAGGTGAACAAACAGGCAGACTCGAGCGCTTGTTTGCCTCGCAGCATGGAAACGACTTCTGTGCTCTACTGTATTCTGTCGGTACAACACTATTTTATTAAATTTGATCTTATCTATTGGCTACATATCTACAGACTATCAGGAAGTGCATTATTATCATACTGTCGGCGATGTGTCGGTGTTTTTGTTCCGGTGCTTTGCACGGAGCTGATACCCGCCCGCACGCTCAGTGGCGCGGAGGTCCCAGAGGACCTACTGTTCGATAACATTATATTTTGATGTTGATAGAATGTCCCCAAATTCACGAATATGTAGAATATTGCTGCTGACATTCTTGTAATATTACCTCCCAACGTCTGCTGTATCAGCTGTGTGTTTACTACGTGTTTATTTGAGCGGGGAAGTGAGATCTGATCAGAAGTGGTCACTCATGTGGAGATGCATTCTAATACCAGGTGTGAACAGACGTACATAAAGCCGTCCACTTGTGTTCGGATCACTCGGGACTCGTGTTAATACCAGGTCTGAACAGGGTCAGTGTGTTTGTGTGTGGCTTGATCAGATTAGCTGCTGAGGTTTTTGAATGAAATGTGACTGAACCACATTCAATCTGTAGCGTCGGTCCTTCGCTGTGTTGTCATGACATGTCCTCAAGCAAACGTTGTCCGGAGATCTTTGCAGTCCTTGAATTAGAAGTTTGATGTGCAGACTATGAATAAGTGTAAAATAAAAAGCCCTTTATCTGTATGTCAGCACACTTTGTTTTTGTTTTCACAGATTAGCATCTTGAACTCCAGGACATTATGTGCTGAAAGGATCCCGTGAACAGGAACGCACAGCTTTATCTCTTCTTGTTCTTTTTTTACTGTGAACGTGTATTTGATTTTACACTCCAGGTGCTATTTAATGTTATCATTTGCTAGTACATTTTAATAAAGTAATTAAACTTTTCATTGCTTTCTTAGTAAACTCTGTGCTACTCAATGTCATCCAGTTATTTACAGTAACCAGCTAATGGTTAATGTGTGCGAGAGGAGCACAACAACCCTGGTTGTCTTTAAAAGAACCCTGCCCAACAAGAAACACACAGAGTCCTCATCCATCTGGCTGTCAGAGAATCGCATTAAGTACAAGTGTAAGACCTCAAATATTTGATTGCATAAGTGATTCTCCCCTTTTCCCATGACACACCTAAATCATCACTCAGTAGCCATCTGTGTTTGCAGGAGTCACATGAGAAGTTGAAGGGGTCAATCTGTGTGTGTAACTAAGGCGTGATGAGTGATTTTAGGCTAAATACAGCAGGGGGTCCAACAGCTGCTCAGGGTTTCCTGTAGTTTTTTATAGGAGGACCAGCCACCTCCACTAACATCATAAAAAAATGATTACAGCTTTATAAAATAAAACATTAACCTTCAGGGGAGAGATGCAGAGGAGCTCTTCCACACACTTCCTCTGATGAACAGTTTCCTGGGGGAGACCTTGACCTCAAATTTCTGGTAAAACTATCAAGAAGACAATTAGAGCTGCATTTAAAGGTAGTGTATAGGATTCGGCGGCATCTAGTGGTGTGGTTGCAGATTGCAACCAGCTGAGTACTCCCACCGCTCACTCCTCCCGTTCCAAGACTGTGGTAACGTGAGCCGCCGAGGGCAAAACCGTGGGAACACCGTTCACCTCGCTCAGAGGCCATCGTTACCATAATAACACTGCTGTGGGAGCAACGGAAGCCAGACGGCGGCTGGCGGCACCACGGCTTTGCACTCTGCAGCTCACGTTACTGCAGTTTCACAAGCGTGTCGGAGAACTATGGTGGCCTTCAGGTAACGTCAAAAACTAGGGCAGTCAAAGTTAACGCCACTAATTCTTTAACACATTAACACAACTTGTGATATTTAGGTTGTAGCTAGAGTGAATCCACAAAACCTAATGAATCCATCGGTACCAATCATGTCATACTAGCTTGTCGTGAAGGAGGCAAAATAACGCTCCAATCTTACGTTAAATTTTGGCGAGGAAAAACTGACATGGCCATATTCAAAGGGGTCCCTTGACCTCTGACCTCCAGATATGTGAATGAAAATGGGTTATTTGGATACCCACGAGTCTCCCCTTTACAGACATGCCCACTTTATGATAATCACATGCAGTTTGGGGCAAGTCATAGTCAAGTCAGCACACTGACACACTGACAGCTGTTGTTGCCTGTTGGGCTGCAGTTTGCCATGTTATGACTTGAGCATATTTTTTATGCTAAATGCAGTACCTGAGAGGGTTTCTGGACAATATTTATCATTGTTTTGTGTTGTTAATTGATTTCTAATAACGCAGCATATTTGCCCACTCACATGTTGATAAGAGTATTAAATACTTGACAAATCTCCCTTTAAGGTACATTTTGAACAGATAAAAAATGTGCGATTAATTTGCGATTAATCATGATTAAATATTTAAATCGATTGAGAGCCCTAGTAAAAGCATGAAAGGCTCTCTCTAGAGACAGTGTTTGGTTTGTCCATTCTGCGCTTCTGTAGAAACATGGCGGACTCCTTGAAGAGAACCCGCTTCCTATGCAGATATAAATGGCTCATTCTAAGCTAACGAAAACCCAACGATTCTTAGTTTCAGGTGATTATACACTAATTAAAAAAACATAGTTATGAATATTATGTTACATTTCTGCTAATAGATCCCCAGAAATCCTACACACTGGACCTTTAATAATTATGTTTCATTACTGGTAAATATATAAATGTAAGCATGAATGTTCACTCATTTGAAAAAAAAAGAACATCTAGTTTCTCAGTTTTGCACTCTAGTTTTTGGGATTTGGGAGAGAGTTGTTCATGATTACTAATAGTTTTTGGACTGTTTTAAACCAGAGGAATAACATGGAACATTTAATATTGAAAATGGGCGTAGTTCCCCTTTAAGACTTATCTGATTAAGTAAATGGACAGGAGTAAAGAATCTAAGTGTTTTAATGATTAGTTAATCTTGTAGTCTGTTTTAAAGAAAGACCACGGTGTTTTGTTCAAATCAGTCAGCAACAGTCCAGAATCACCAAAATGATCAGTTCACATTGATAGAAAACGGAGAAAAGCCAGTTAACTGATTGAATATCCCTCAGAGTAAAGGTCATTCATGGGCAAACAGTCAGAACCACTTCCTTCAGCTGGGACAGTAGTGTGTGGGAGGTTTGTGGACATGCAGTCCAGTCCAGAATCTGTCACTGGATTTGACGTAAATTGTTGTTCCCTCACAGTCCCTCAAACAGCTGGAGAGAGATATTTTTAAAGAGGAATGTGGGAAAATGTCCAGATGTGCCTCAACTGACTTGATGGGGATTTGTTTTTTATAATTGTGTTGAACTTAGTTCAACTTGTAGATATTTAGTTTCCTTTTGAAGTTATTTTTAAAGTGTCAAACCCCCCTCATTAGTACTAGTATTAGTTTAGTATTACAGTACTCAGCCTGTCAAAACGCTTATGTCTGTCAGCTCATTGCTTTCTGTCATTGTTGATATTTATCCGTTTTCAAAGACATGAAATGACTGACGATGTCATCAGGGTTATTTCAGCTCGGACTTGGAGACTTTATAAGAGAAATATAATACATTACTTTTCAGTATATGCCAAGTATACTTGCCAAGTACACCTAGACTTTTCTGTATACTTGTCGGTATAAGCCAAGTATACTTGAACTTTTCTGTGTCTTTGCCAAGTATACTTTGACTTTTCTGTATGTTGCCAAGTACACTTAGACTTTTCTGTATACTTGTCGGTATAAGACAAGTATACTTGGACTCTTTTGTATGCTTGCCAAGTACACTTAGACTTTTCTGTATACTTGTCAGTATAAGCCAAGTATACTTGAACTCTTTTGTATACTTGCCAAGTACACTTAGACTTTTCCGTATACACGTTGGTATAAGGCAAGTATACTTGAACTCTTTTGTATACTTGCCAAGTACACTTAGACTTTTCCGTATACACGTTGGTATAAGGCAAGTATACTTGGAATTTTCTGTATGCTTGCCAATTGTACTTGGACTATTTTGTATACTTGCAAAGTACACTTAGACTTTTCTGTATATTTGCTAAGTACACTTAGACTGTTCTGTATACTTGTCGGTAACAGCCAAGTATACTTGGGCTCTTTTGTATACTTGTCAAGTACACTTAGACTTTTCTGTATACTTGCCAAGTACACTTAGACTGTTCTGTATACTTGTCGGTATAAGCCAAGTATACTTGGGCTCTTTTGTATACTTGCCAAGTACACTTAGACTTTTCTGTATACACGTTGGCATAAGCCAAGTATACTTATGTATAATTTAATTAAATTGAATTTGTATGTATACATACTCTCTTATTTCAAGTTTAAAAGAAGAACACTAATAGCACACTTGAATAGACTTACTTTTGGTAAGGCTCTGTAAGGAGTCCCCTGGACCCAAAAAGTTTGAGAACCGCTGCTCTGGACTGTTTATCCTGTTGTGTTTGTGTGTTCTGCATATACTCTGTGAAATATGTAGTCTCACTTAGAACACTAACAGCGCAGCTTATGTAACATCAGAGCCTTGTTTTGGTTGTGATGTTGCATAAACAGTGAGGTTTGTACTGTTATCAGTCTCCTGCGGCGGGTTGGAGCTGGGGGACAGCTCTGATAAGTGACCTGCTGGGACTTCCTCTCCTTCTCTCCTCCTCCTCCCCTCCTCTCCTCCTCCCCTCCTGTGATCAGTGGATGTGCTGAGGTGAGCTGAGGTGCGGTGTTGTGAGAACGGGAAGCTCTCTGTTTGTTCTCTTTTTGTTTGTCCTCAGTGCGTAACAGCGCGCGGCCGATGCGCATCTCGAGGTCTCAGCTAACGAGGAGAGGCGGGTCCGCCGGGACCTACATGTACTGTACTGACATAAAGTGGGCTGAGACGGGCTATGTAGGCCTGAGTCCTGCTGGTAGCAGAGAGGAGGACCACAGACACACTGGACGGGCTTCATTCAGCAGCGGACAGAGGAGAGCCAGCAGCAGGTAGGCAGCAACATGTTGATAACTTTACATCTGGACTAGATGCGCAGTGCTTTCTGCTCTTTAACTCATTCTACTTGGCCATCAGGAGCAGCATTTTAGATGCTTTCTTAACTGTCATTTTCATCACTTTTTCACAGTTTATGATTGTCTGCTGCTGAGTGATGATTAATGATGCCACGTTATCAATATGGAGCCTTAAATGACAACTATAACGGTCTCCACATTGTAACTGTAACTACCACACAGTACATCATACATAGGGGTGAATTAGCCTAATGTGGGACTTTTTATTTTTTTGCATTTTCTGGAATTTAATGTGATATTATGAAGCCATTCATTAAATCCAAACCCTAACATCTGCAGGATGTGTCCTAATCAAAGCAAATTGTTTGTGTAGTAAGTGTGTTGGTTTTATTGCTATATTATTATACTTAGGCTATGCATCTTCTATAGGCCTATAATTAGGTTTCAGGAGCAGTGTCCCAGTCAGGTTGCTCCTCCATATTATACAGAGACACATTCTGAATTTCTACAGTGAATAAAAGATACCAGGAGATATTGGGTTTGAGGGTTCTCCCCAAGAACATCATTTACATCATTTTGAACCATTATTATTTCTAGTTGAATGATCATTTTTATTATTTACACATTTTCAGCCTTTGTCTGAGGATTTAATTCTTCTGGAAATGTTTGCCCTGTAAAATCATATTCTATAAATCCAAAGAGGAGATTCAGAAAACTTTTAAATAATGTTTCATTATTTATATTGAATAAATAAAACAGTTATGACGAACAGTTCACTAATTATTTTACAAAAATTGACGTGAACATTGCATCATAAATTGCAGCACCCTCGTTCTGACCCCATGATGATACACCTTGAGTGATAGCCTGCTCATTTGCATAATGAGGCAGAAATGCATAAAGAAATGTATAAAGAAAAAAACATAAATAAATAAAAACTAAATGCAAAAATAAATACATTTAAAAATTTAAAAAAATAATTAATTAATAAATACATTTTAAAATAAATAAATAGGTACATTAATAAAGAATAAATGAAAAGAAGAGTAAATAAATAAGGGAATTAATACAATGATAAATAAATAAAGAAGCAAATTAAAACAGAAATATCAATTTATGTCACATTTTGTCAATTAATTAATGACCCCATTTAAAGGCACCAAGAGAGTTGTTTCCATTCTATTTCTATGTTTTTGTGTATCAATAAAAAGACTCCAAACTGATTCACTCTGAGCACAATCCCATTGTTTACGCTCAAATACAAATGCTAAATCAAACAGGACTGAATGCCACTTTCAGGAGAGCCCTTGTCTTTTTAATTTCCTTTAGCTATCATGGACGTCAATGATGTCAAGACTCCTGAACATGAACTGGTGCAGCACAAAGGATTCAAGATGATCAACGGGATTCATGATCCAGACGATGTGGACCAGATTTACGACCTGGAGATCAGAGACTCGGATGTGTTTGTCGTCACATACCCAAAATCAGGTGAGAGGGGAAACAAAGATGGAAGAGTCCTCCTCTGACACACACAGACCCTGTTTACACTTTGTTTACACTTTGTTTTAGAATGGGAGATCACAACCGGACTCCGCTAAACGACCAACAAGACGCACTGTGATCCGATCACTCAAACCACTTGCCGAGTTTGTCTGGCCTGCTCGTTGGCTCGCTCACTAGAGCCAACGGTGCGGGACACACCGAAAAAATGATGCTAACAGACACTCGCTGACGGCCGACAGTCGGCTTAGTGTGTCAGGGCCTTTAAATTCCGGCAGACTAGCCATGAGAAGTGCATTGCTGCTTCTCACCAGTTAAAATCATTTGGTCTTTGCAAACAAAAATGTACTTATATTAATTTGCATACAGAGCGGGGAAGTGAGATCCGATCACAAGGAGTCACTCGATGTGGAGACGTATTCTAACGCCAGGTGTGAACTGACGTACTTGGAGCTGTCCACATGCGATCAGATCACCAAGGACACGTATTAATGCCAGGTGTAAACAGGGCCTCGGAGGAGGCGCCAGTACAACCTCCTCCACCAGATACATTATGCTGCTGCAGTGGGAGTTCACTTAAGGTCAGCGTGATTCTTGGAGCTCTCAGCATAGAGGAAGGAACCAGGCTGATTAGTATGTACACATGAATGTCCTGCTCTTTTGTGTGTTGCAAATTGATTTCAGCCGAGAGCAGGGGTATCAAATGATCAGCTAGACAAGAGCGTATTGTGAAAACACAAAACACGAGGAGGAATCAGGGCAGAGCTCCACTCAGAGAACAGGAGAGGTGTACTCACACACACGGCTGACCTAATTGCTGCCATTGTACACACAGAGTCTGGGAGATGGAAATGAGGTCCGTCTGCTCTGTTTGACAGGGACCATCTGGATGCAGCAGATCATCTTGCTCCTGGAGGCGAAGGGAGATCTGACCGCCATCAGCAAGGTCAACAACCGCTCCAATGCTGACCTCATCCCCTGGATAGAGGTGAATGGCGACAGAGAGACGTTCATCAGCGCCCCATCACCCAGGCAGAGGGTCAGCCATCTGCAGTTCCAGTTCATGCCTGCTGCTCTGTGCCAGAAGAAGGGCAAGGTCAGCTCTCGATCAGGTTCACCTACACACTGAAAAAGACTATTCTTTAGGTCCCCTATTTAATATTTCTAAACAGTTTAGACCCTTTTAGTGCCGACATCTTGATTACGTAACGGCGTTAGCTGGAGGCAAAACAAAAGAAAGACAGGAGGAAAACACAGATCACCTCAGAGTAGGAGGATAAAGTCATTGAAAATGTCATCTTGCTGTGTTTGAAGGAGTGTGGCTTCAACTTGAAATTTTATCACACAAACGGTGCAAACAACGGCAACAGCGCTGACAGAGCTAACAGTAACTATGTTTTCATGCACAAAATATTCTGTTTCTTTCCCTTATCCAAGGCAATATTAATAAGGGCAAAAATGCCTTTGATAAGGGCAAGAAACATAGTAGCTTAGTATTCCTACTAAGCTGTACATTTTTCAGACTTTTTTTCTGACTTTTTTCAGGCTTTTTTGGGGGGTTATTTTCAGATTTTTTCACACATTTTTCAGACTTTTTGGGGGTTATTTTTCAGACTTTTTTTCGGATATTTTCAGACTGTTTTTTCAGACATTTTTCAGACTTTTTTTCGGACATTTTTCAGACATTTTTCATGGTTAATGGAAATCAGTATTCCACTAATATTCCCGTTTCCATGCAGTCATACATACTCTGTGTATAAATACTTTCCAAAGTTCAACTGAAACTAATAGGAGGCTTCAGCTGCTGAAGCCTCCTATTAGTTTCAGTTGAACTCCGGGATGAGTCATTAACGCAAGTCAACTTTAGGATGAGTCATTAGTGCAAGTCAACATTGCTTTCAATGTACATATGTGCATGTGAATGTTGTTTTAAGACAGAGACTCTGCAAATATCCTTCAAGGCATTGATGTTTCCTGGGATATATGCACAAAGGCCCTGTTCAGAATGATATATTATTAACAAGCGTCCTGAGTGATTGCTCTAAGTACAGGTGCACTCAAGACGCATTGAGGACGCGTTGAGATCCGATCACTCAGACCACATTCAGAGGTGGCCTGGGCCACATATGGCCGCATCCTTTTAGCAGTGTGTAGTGCGGCATCGCCCTGTCAGGGTTTATTGCGCAACAAAGACTGGCTCACTGTACATTATCCCTTACATGTATAGCTATACAACACTTTACAATCAAATGAGCATGTCACTGTTTTCTAGACTAGACAAATACAATCTATTTACTTTGAGTTGTTGACGTCTGTATGACAATAAAGTCAAATAAATTAAAAGTCAAAAGTTAAAGTTAATGTTTCTACTGGTAGTCACATGGAACTGATATTGGATCGTGTTCCATGACGAACACAAAACGGCGTTGTCAGTAACAGCAGCTGGTTAAGTCGGCATCGATGCAGGCTCGCTGTTGGAGGGTTTTATAACCCACTCCCACTCCCCGCTAATTGGTTTGGAATGGCACTTAATATGGCGGGTCCTCCATGCGAACGCGCAAAGAGGGTGTTAGGGGGCGGATTGCAATTGGGCCGACGAGAATCTCTGTGTACACGATGGAAGCAGAATACGCAGTGTGGCGATTGTGAACCTAAAGTGTTATTTTAATTAAATGTGTAGCACCAGATGTGTGACATCATTCTGTGCACCGCAACACATGCATCTCTGCAAACTGTGAGCTAGGTGGTTTGTGCACAACAGGCAAGAGGCCAGGTGTCGCTAACTGCTGTAAAAACCCCAATTGAGACTCATATTGTTAATGTGCTGTATACATGTCCAAAGAATGCTCCTAAAATCAGAATAATATCGCCGTATCTCACATGTATTAATCGGAAACTGCTCATTTCGGAATACTGTAAGGCCTAATTGAGAATATCCAAACATAATATGCGGTTTACATGGCCCGTATCAAATTCACAATACTGTCATAAGTCAGTGACAACTAACAGAAACCCTGATTTAGTTTGATCAGATCAGTTGCTCTCTTTTCATCCTGCTGTTTGTTGTAGTTGATCTTGTGACTTCCTGCCCTGTAGCTGCAGGAAATGGTACACGCCTAAATCATCCCATCTAACCCAGAGAGGCCAATTTCAGGCCCCAGAAGGGTTTTGCCATGAACATACAGTACAGTTACAGATTGAATTTAGCCTATGTATTATTTCAAAAAGGAATTTAAAAGTCTGTCAGTCGCCAATAAACAGGATAGAGTTGTAAACTGTTGATACCCAGACTGTTCCTCTTTTAGGTGATCTACGTGGCAAGAAATCCCAAAGATGTCCTCGTGTCTTACTTCTACTTCCACAAAGTTGCAAACATGTTGGAAACGCCGAAGGATTTCGATGACTTCTTTGAGAAATTCATGAGAGGAAACGGTACGTTCTTCGTCTGTCACTCACAAACTTTGCACAGAGAATAAACATTCTCTGTGCAAACATTTTAGTGTTTGCACAGAGAATGTTTATTCTCTCAGCTCGTGATGAAATGTTTGCAGTGTGGTGGTAACATTGTGCATTGTTCATTGCAGTGTTTGGGGGCAGCTGGTTTGAGCACATTAAGACGTGGTACTCGCACAAGGATGATATGAACATGCTGTTCATCACTTATGAAGAAATGATTCAAGTAGGAGGAGAAATCATTTCAATCTGTACATACGCTGTCATGTCATACTGTTAGGCTTGTGTTAAGAAGTATCACTCTATAAAAATGGTTTTGAAAATAGAACGTTTCTGCTGCTGTGTTTTTGTCCAGGACCTGCAGTCCGCAGTGGAGAGGATCTCCTTGTTCCTGGGTAAAGATCTGACTGATGAGCAGCTGGCCAACGTGGTGAAACACAGCACCTTCAAGAACATGAGGAAGATCCCTCAGGCTAACTATGAGCAGGTTCAAGATAATCTGCTCAGCCACCACCAGGGAAGATTCATGAGGAAAGGTAAGAGAGGTTTACTGCTTCAGATGCATACAGGAAACTCGAGGCTGTGGCTCACTTTGCTCAACTTCTAATTGATAATAATCAGAACCAAGAAGTATTCAACTGTCAACTCAGAGAATTACAGAAGTTTCACAATAATAAATCATAACACAATCATCTAAAAACATCTTTGGAAATGTTTGAACTGATAATAGACAGGTGCAGCGCTGTGTTTCCAAAATGATATAGGCGTACAGAAGGGCTGGGGCGATACATCTCATCTCCTAATTCAATACTATCACGATACTTGGGTGCCGATTCGATATGTGTTGCGATTTTTAAGTATTGAGATACGATATTACGATTTAACTTTTTTAACACTAGACCATGGGAAAAAGTTGAGTCATACACTTCTACAGACATTTACTTTGGAAAATATCTAAATTAATATAGTAAAATGTTTGATTTTCAGCATGTATGTAGTCAGAGATGTCCTGAAGTCAAATATATCAGTCATTGTCAGTCATTATTACATTTTTTCCAGCAACCCAAAAATCAAAGAATAAAGACATTTCCCTCACAAATTAGTGTTAATTTCTGGTGAATATAATCCAATCAATCTTATTTACATATATGTATTTTGTATATATAGTTCCCTTTGTTAACATCTTATTTTGAAAACCGGACGTAGTCACACGACTTCCTCTAACTTCTTCAAGGTCGCATGCAGCTTTAGCCGTGATGTCTAGCTCTGCTAGTATTTCCGTACTTTACTGGATGTGTAGTGTTTACCACTTTGGATTTAACATGTGAGGGTGCAGGTCGTATCCACGCAGACCCTCCGCCCTTTTTCTACTTTCTAGTTTCAGCTCGCTGCGGTTTGTTTTTGTGACGGATACGGAACGGATATGACGTCACGTTACTCAGATTACAACAGTAAAAGCGGTAACTTCCTTCTACCTTTGCATAGACTGAAATGAAAAAAATGTATTTCAAAATCGTAACAAAAAAAAATCACGATACATAGGATAATCGATTTTTTTCCTCACCCCTAGCCTACAGTTTGTAGCAATGACGGATGACTCCGAAATGATGGATCCAAGGGTTCAAAGGCAGACTTGGCTTTAGACACAAGCCTTAAGATTTTGGGAGATGTAGATTAGAGGTGTAATGGCACACAGAAGTGTTCATACCCCGGTTTAGGAGTCATATATCCAGACTAATGCTACATGGCAAAGTGAGGATGGATGACTACAACCTTTTTCTTCTCCTTTCATGTACTGTGAACATCAGGCACCATCGGCGACTGGAAGAATCACTTCACCGTGACCCAGAACCAGAGGTTTGACGAGCTCTTCCACAGAGAGATGAAGGACGTGCCTTTGTGTTTTATCTGGGACATCAGGGACATTGAATGATCAGTTGTTGGTCTCATGACAACAGCAAGAAGAAGATAGTCACAGTTGCAGCTTCATGAACACAATGTGCATGCTATACAGAGAAAAAAAAAAAAAACATTTTCATGCTAGCTTCTCTTTCCAGCTTCTCTGCCATACTAGTGCCTTTGTACATTTTACACTTTACTGCAGTTTTCCAAAGCATACTATAGTGTTTGCTCCATTCCAGGCAGCCGTTGGTTTCCATTCATTTTAGTAGACTTCGAATATCTATGCAAACCTGCATTGAGGACAGAATATGTAGGTATTTTCTTATGATCATCTAATAGAGATGTTTTAACGCTGGATGGCGGTGTGTCCGGCCTCTCCAGTCCAGCTTTCGCTGTGGGTCTGTAGGTTTCCCCCTGGCGCCGCTGCACCAACGCGCGACGATTGCCTCATTAACGTTATGCTTCTGTTATAGCATTGGATTTAAACAGTGGTGGATGAAGTACCTGAAAATACATCTATCTAACCAGAAAATGACTTTAGTAGAAGTTAAAGTCACCTATTAGAGAGTAAAAGTCTTAAAGTATCGGATATTTTCTACACTTAAGTATCAAAAGTAATTTTCTGAAATTAAATGTACTTAAGTATTGAAAGTAAAAGTACAAGTAAACGCTGTTAATGAAAAAGCAAGAATTTTGAGATTTATGAAGTTTATTCCTCTTAACATGTACGCCACCTTCAAAATGGAGGCTACATTACGCTTGAAGAAAAACGACGTCTTCACAACTTAAAGGATTTAAAGAACAGAATCCAGTTTTTCCTTCCCTTGTAGTCGCAAGTAGTGTGATCTGACCTGCAGGCTGCCTGGATTTGAGCAGAAATTAAAACTTAACTACGGCGTTCAGAGCGCTTTGCACTTGCCCATCACGTGAATGATCGACCGCTGATTGGTCGAACCTGCTTGCTCGCAATAGTAACGAAGATGTTTAGGGGAAATGTATCGGAGTAAAAGTTTACTTCTTATTTGGGAAATGTAGTGGAGTAAAAGTTAAAGTTGACAGAAATCTAAAAACTCAAGTAAAGTACAGAGACTCCTCATTACTTTGTTACATTACACCACAGGGTTTAAATATTGAAATATTTAACTTTTGCTTTTCGCTTTTCGCTTTGACACCAAATCCTCCGCCATCGTCTCGTCTTGTTTGTGAAATCTGACTCCTGCTGTTCTGAGCTATTTTTTATGCTAAATGCAGTACCTGTGAGGGTTTCTGGACAATATTCATCATTGTTTTGTGTTGTTAATTGATTTCCAATAATAAATATATACATCCTCCTGTGCACAAACGCCCCCTGTTTCTGATTGGCTGGTATAGTCTTGTGTGGCTAGTTTTGTTTCCCAGTTTTGTTTCCATTTACTGTTCTGTATGTGTGTGGACACATACAGAACGGACAGCTAGCGGACCGTGAGGAGATATTTGCTGAATTTCACCAAAATTGTATTGGATTAGAATCACTGACTGCACCTTTAAATAAAAGTTTGAATGCGGTAATCTTACTTGTGATGGAGTATATTTATATATTGCTACTTTAATATCAGTAAAGCGTCTGAATACTTCTTCCACTCCCTGGCCATACTTGATATTTTACTGCCCTCTTCTGGCCAAGTAGCGGGCCTGTCACTGGGATGTTAAACAGCACCAGAGCCAAGTCACACGTTTTCTTTTGGTCAATTTAATTGATCAGGCATAGAAATGAACACTCGTGGGTGTATATGTATGTGTTGTAGTTATGATGATTCCCTCTCCAACTGCTGTTAGAGTCTTTAAAAAAAATCAATGGGTCTGGTCGGATGATGGTATTTCCAGAGAAGAGCAGGTCTGGTCCTGTATGTCCTCAGCAGTCCTCTGTCCTGCTCCTGCTTTAGTCCTCATCACTTCCCATCTCTAAAGGGTCAAAGTCTGGGTCGTCCTCATCCAGGTCCAAGTCATCAATGTCCTGGAACAGTGACTCATCCACTTCAACGTTGTTTCCAGCTGCAGAGGAAGAAAGCAGGTGTGTGTTAGAATAAAACTAAACCAACAGATCCACTCTGAGCTGAAGGGTTTAGCTTCTCTAGATATTCTTACAATGCTCAACAGACCCCCCAAATATCCTCCCAGTTCATTACATTCTCAAACATGTTTGTATTAGGGCCGTCAATCGATTAAAATATTTAATTGCAAACTTATCGCACATTTTTTATCTGTTCAAAATGTACCTTAAAGGGAGATTTGTCAAGTATTTAATACACTTATCACTTAACACAAAACAATAACAAATATTGTCCAGAATCCCTCACAGGTACTGCATTTAGCATACGAAATATGCTCAAATCATAACATGGCAAACTGCATTCCAACAGGCAACAACAGCTGTCAGTGTGTCAGTGTGCTGACTTGACTATGACTTGCTCCAAACTGCATGTGATCATCATAAAGTGGGCATGTCTGTAAAGGGGAGACTCGTGGGTACCCATAGAACCCATTTTCGTTCACATGTCTTGAGGTCAGAGGTCAAGGGACCCCTTTGAAAATGGCCATGAAAGTTTTTCCTCGCCAAACGTTGGCGCAAGTTTGGAGTGTTATTTAACCTCCTTCCCGACAAGCTGGTATGACATAGTACCAATGGATTCATTAGGTTTTCTAGTTTCATATGATACCAATAACTTCACTCTAGCTTTAATGTGTTATGATTGTTACAAAACATTATGAATATGTATGCGTGCTATATGACTATAATTATAGACTGCTATAAGCATGTATGTTTAGAATGCATTTAAGACATAGAAAGTGTTACCAAATTCTTTTCGAATGTTTTCCCACTTTGTACCAAATAGAAGCATTAATAACAACATCACGTGTTACATTACAAAACAGCATCAGTTTCAAACACTCACTGTCTTCAAGGAACTGAATGTCAGATGTGTCCAGGTTGTGGTCTGTCTCAAACAGCTGTTTACCTGGTGAGGTAGAGTACAGGTTACATTCTCTTTAGTTCACATATTGAAGTAATCAACTTTGCAAGTAGTGAGCCTTTAAGCGACGGCGTCAGAGTTTTACCGGTGAGTTTGAGTTTTACTCCCTGCTCCTCCTCTTTCTGTCTTTTCCTCCTCAGCTCGGCCATCTCCACCTCAAACTTGGCTTTCCACGCCAGGAAGTTTTCAATGGTTACCACCGTGCCCTGGAACAACACCTGTCAAACACACACACATCGTTATATAGGGCTGTCAAGGTTTATGCGATAATAACGCGTTAACGCAAATTTGTTTTAACACTACTAATTTCTTTAACGCATTTAGATGTTAGTGGACTCAGTTTTAAAGCTAGCGTGAAGATACCGGTATCATATGAAACTAGAAAAATATGAGGAATCCATTGGTACTAATCATGTCATACTAACTTGTCGCGAAGGAGGTTAAATAACGCTCCAAATTTGCGCTAAATTTTGGAGAGGAAAAACTGTCATGGCCATTTTCATATGGGTCCCTTGACCTCTGACCTAAGGATATCTGAATGAAAAAGGGTTCTATGGGTACCCACGAGTCTCCCCTTTACAGACATGTCCACTTTATGATAATCACATGCAGTTTGGGGCAAGTCATAGTCAAGTCAGCACACTGACACACTGACAGCTGTTGTTGCCTGTTGGGCTGCAGTTTGCCACGTTATGATTTGAGCATATGTTTTATTCTAAATGCAGTATCTGTGAGGGTTTCTCGACAATATTTATCATTGTTTTGTGTTGCTAATTGATTTACAATAATAAATATATACATACATTTGCATAAAGCAGCATATTTGCCCACTCCCAGGTTGATAAGAGTATTAAATACTTGACAAATCTCACTTTACATTTTGAACAGATAAAAAAAAAATGTGCGATTCATTTGCGTTTATATATTTCAATCAATCGACAGCACTGGTATCAATATATTTTTTTAAGGAATTAATACCAAATGAGTAGCTTGTGAGTATTGAAGTATCAATATCACAGTATCGATAAGACTGAAATGAATGATATGATATTGATTTATCACAATGTTGAAACATGGTAAATGTATATATGAACTGTATATTTCTGCTGTTCCTACCTTCTCTGCTTCCTCTGCCTCGGCCTCTTTCCGCCGTTTCTCCTCCTCTCGTCTGTTTTTCATCATATCCACTATTTCGTTGAGTTTCTCCTGAACGGCTGTCACCAGGGTGAAAATCATCACCATGCCCAGGTTTTCTTCTGCCTGCACAGAAACCACATGTACACACATTGTTGATACTGATTGCATTGGTTAACAGTCGGTGTTTGATTGACATCAGCTGGCAGGCTGAGACCCGGTACGGGAGCGAGAGACAAAGTAAACAAACTTGCGCTGTAACAAACCGTGGGCAGACAGCGTGACGTTGGCAATGGTTTTGAGGACCACATCTCTTTCTAAATGGACCAAAGTGATATTTTCTGTTTAATATGCTACAGCTGAGCAGCCAATTAGCTATCTAGCCTGATAACTGACATTAGCAGTGCACTTTTCCCCAGTCAATGTATGCTTTGGCAGAAAAAGAACATGACATTTCATTTCAGGCGGACTGCTATTGGTTTAAAGTTTGCAAGAGCATCCAAAATAACTCACTGACCGAACAACTTCAGATAGACCGATCACAGTTTGACAGACAAGCAGTGAATAGAGTTATCACTTATCAAGTTATCATGTTCAGATGGACAGACCTGCTGCTGCAGTAAGGTGAGGATGTCCTCCACGTCATTGTCCTCCAGGTTCTCCTGGGAGTGGATCTCCCACAGCGGAGGCTCATCTGGGTATTTCTCTACATATGTGAACTTTAGTGTTGCTTCTGAGACTGCAAGAAGAAAGCAGACAGCTCATGTTATCACAGTTTGCTATATTTCTACTTTCAAGCTCAGTTATTGTACGGTGTTTACTACACAACTCAAATCAACTGTGGCATGTTATTTCACTCACTTTTTCTCGCACCATATTTTTAATATCTCCTTTTAATATCAATGACAAATTTAATTTTGAACAAGGTGAGATTTCATAACAGTATTTAACTGTCATGTGTGCAACGGATGACATTTTGCAACCCCATCGGTATACTCACTTTCACCATTTTCCCCTGCATCTGATGTCACAGTGATGGTGAAGCTGATGGGATCATCTGCAAGCACTACAAACACACGAGGATTAGTATCATTTCTACATCTTGATATTTGATAAACAGCAAGCTGCCGAGGATACATCAGGCATCAACTAAAATGTGTAACATGTAACTCCAAGTACATGAAAAGCTCCTTGGGCGCGGACCAGTTAGATACGTCTCTCTTAAAGCTCGCTGCCCCCATCCTTTGCGGTACCTTTGACACACATTTTATAATGTAATGCTTTCCTCTGGTTCAATTACAAAAGTCTGGGAATCAGCCCTAGCGACCCCTTTACATAAAGGAGGATTGATTTGAATGATTATAGGCGTATCGCCAAACTCCCATGTCTAGCTGAATTGTTGGAATCTTTTGTAAATGAACAGCTCCGTACTTTCTTGTCTGCAAATTCTATTTTAAAACCGTTTCAATCTGTTTATAGTAGTAATTATATAGTTTCTTTCTTACTTTTTCTCAAAGGCATTTCACACTGTTAATCACAGACTACTTCTGGATAAACTGGCCTTACGGGGTTTTTATGAGGCATCCTCTAAATTGTTTAATTTTAAAGATTAAAAAAAGGTGTGCCACAAGGTTCAATTGTCGGCGCATTGTTGTTTACCTCATATCTCAATGATCAATGTGCCTCAGTAGACTACTGCAAAGAACATTTTTATGCAGATGACATTATTCTTTATTCATATGCACCATCTGTGGAACAAATCATTGCTGTGAAAGAGCTTAATGCTCAGTCCCTGAATAAACCATTGTTGATGATTATGTACATGTAATTCTGTAAGGATTGTCATTATACAATAATAGCATATATACTGTATAATATACCAGAGGTGTGGACTCGAGTCACATGAATGACTTTAGACTTGACATAAGCAAAAAGACTTGCAACTCGACTTGGACTTAAACACCAACGACTCTGACTTCACTTGGACTTGAGACTTTTAACTTGAAAATACCTTCGTCCCTCGCGCAAAGCTTAAACAATTAAATAATATTTAAAAAATGTGCCACGAATCAATTCTACTTCTTATGATTAAGTTCAGTCACACTTGTTTTAACAAAATACAGTTTTAAAAAGCATTCAAGACTTTTGTAAATTTAATAAATTATTACTCTGTCATTACAGAGTACATTTGGTGATTATGACTTGTTTAGGACTCCAAACTCAGTTTAAGACTTGAGACTTACTCTTGACTTGCAAAACAATGACTTGTCCCACCTCTGGTATATACTGTATAATACAGTTTAATACAGTATAATAAAGTGTATATAAAGAAGCATCCTCCAGAATATCTATGCACATATACATGTTATATGGTGTTCAATAAGGGAGGAAGAATTAGACAGAGTTTGGTGTACTTGTGTGTCCATATGAGACCCAGTAAAGGCCCACTGTCTCAGCTCACCATCACTGCTGGATGTCTCACATGTAGCTCGTTACAACAACAATAAATCAACATCACTGGGTAACAAACCAAATAGTTCACTACATGTGTTGGATTGATCCTTTAGAAAACAACATTAAGGGTGAGCTAACTAACTAAGTAGCTAGTCTGAGAGCTAACTCTGTCTGTCTGTCTGTCCTCCGTCTCTCTGTCTCACGTTACGGTGATAAAAGTCAAACCTGTGTAAGAGTCCGGGTAGATGGACTCTATAGCTTCTAGTTCATTCCGTTGCTCTTCTGCGTAGTCCGTCATGTTGTTGTGTGCAGGTTATCTTAGACTAATCATCACCGCTGTGTTGAAGTGTTGAAGCTAACGGACAGTGTGCTGCTGCTGCTGCGTGCTCCACTCGATAGTGATCGATGATATCGGGATTCGGACGTTTTGGTCTGATGCCGGTACACTTAACTAGATGTGTAAAAGCTCATATAAGGGGAGATACTACTGTTTCAACATGTGGTCACAATACATCTGGGTGGCTATAACTGTAGGTATTTCTGCTTTATTCAGGAGTTCTTCTCCAAATTCAGTGTGACCACACTGACAACGTCACTTTTCTGATCGATTGCTTGGGTCTTCCTCTTCTTCTTCTTCGTCTTGTATTTTCTTCTTCTTCTTCTTTGGTGTTTATTGGCGGTTGGCAAACTAGCTTATAGGTGCATTACCGACACCATCTGGACTGGAGTGTGAAGCAGGAGATTGTGCAGAAACAAAATTAAAAAAAATAATACAATAATTCTTAAAATAAAATAATAATAATAATAATAATAATAATAAAGATGAGAACTCTAGATTCGTTTAACTAAATCAGTTTCTCTTAAAAACTGAATAATTTCACAGAATATGTTATCTAACCACACCTCACCTCCACACCATTATTGACACACAGTACACCTGAACTGAATGGACTGAAATGCTGTGCAATATGCTGCCTTCCACTGCGTAATTGTCTGAAATATATTAATTATTTCTTTTGTTAAATATTTTTGAGAGTTACAAGTTCTTTTAACATGGTCATGGAGCATATATATTTATATATATATATATATATACTGTATATTTGTATTCTGGGGGTATCGTTCCTATGCACAGGGTAATTT